>JALRMF010000043.1:0-234507 GCA_026120015.1 Dendrostoma leiphaemia | reverse complement strand
ATATTTTTAAAGAAAAGATATATTTATTTGCTTATAGTTAAATATTAATCTAAATTAAAAGCTTATTTATTATATATTTTTTTTATTTAATATTTATTTAGCATAAACTTAACGTTAATAAAAAAGTAAAAAGAAGCAAGAGTTATATTAATACTGCAGCTGCTTTATAATTAATTGTTGGTAAGTCAATCTTCGTATACAAAGAGGTCTGAATAGGGGGTGAAAATGAGTGTATTTGCTATTGTTGTTAATGATATCTTCCAGAAGGAACGGAAGGAAAACTATCGTCGTACGCCAAAGAGATTAGGCGTACACGCGTACGGTCCCTTCCAATTGCCGTCGGGCCGAATCGGCCCAACTAGCCATTTAGCTAGCTAGTTCCTTTTAATAGCCGTATGCCTTCGGTCTAAGGCAGACCAGGCTATTGCTATAGCTATTAACCTATATTGGCAATCTTTTATATCGGCTCATAACCCTTCATTGTATACTTTGAAAAATTAGTCTAAAACTCAAGCCATAAACAACCAGTTGCCTAAATAGGAAAGAAATAAGTAATAATTATACCATACAAAGAAAACACACTTATTGCCTAGTTCATAGGCCTCTAAACAAAACCCTCCACTTGTATCATTAACTTATTATTGTTGATTAAGCGTTCTAGCGCTCTATTTGGTATAGCCTTCATTATAGCGTCGGCGGGGTTATCATTGCTATTAACCCATTATACCTCCGTAATCTCGCGCCGTTCGTACAACTAACGTAAAGCCATTATATCAATCATCAGCCTCTTTTCCCTAGTCGTACTTAATTTGACTAAGCACTCATACAAAGAATACAAGTCTATACAAACAACCAAAGGCATCGTAGAAAAGCCGAGTCTATTAGTTATCAAGCAAAGCATCATCCTTATCAAGAGACCAATATCAAAAGCATTAACAGTCCCGTAAATCTCTAATGCTAAAGAGCTTTAAGTAATCTTCTTACACTTAATAAAACTCTAGTGCATAAGGTTTCTCATCAATATAAATTAACCATTAATACCAATCTTATTTTTAATTGCTAGAATAAACCTAATCTAAGAGCTTAAATCTTTATTGCTAGCTAGGGAGCTATTGACAAATGCAAAGAGCTTAACTATTGCTAAATTAAGGGAAATATATCATAACCCTCTTAATAGGTTACTAAGTTGCCACTATAAGCAATTATTAAGCTTTATATAATTGCCTTTATTAGGGTTTTAAATCTAGGCAGCAATAGATAAATTAAAAAAAGCCTTTAGTTAGCAAATCAAAGCAATATAAACACTACGAGCGCATTGCTCTATATACCATTAAGCCTGATTAGCTGATTTAGAATCAATGAAAACAATTTTAGTGCCTTAACCCTTTTGCTTTAAGTTTAGCTTAGCCCTATTTATTATTAACATAGCGCTATTAAAATTTAAAGCAATATTAAAAAAAAGAAAGGTTTTAGGCTTAGCGTTAAACTAGGCCTTTTGCAACTTCTAGTTTTCTAATGCTAAAAAAGCTAACGTAGCTAAGATAAGGGTATTATTAGTTTGCATACTAATAAAGCCAAAAGTTTCTAGAGGTCTGTTGGTAATTAAAAGGCATAGGTTGTAGGTTAAGGTTAATATATTAAGCTTTTCTCAGTAGTAGCCTTAGTACATAGCAAACTAGTAAACGCCTGCTTTGGCAATGTTGTAAAATAGCTTAATTACCCTAATAATAGTATTTTAGGGATATTTGATTTATAAAGCAGCTAAAACAGCAGTTAGTATAGTATATATAAGTTTAGTTTATAATTATAGGTATGCTTAGGTAATATTGCGTAACGATAGCATTATGCCGCCTTGCAATAGTAACGGCGCAAGGGCTAAAATTAATCGCTGGCTAATATGTTAAATTATAGGGGACTGCATTAGAATAGATGCTTTCTCCTTGTTATTATAGCCTTGTATAACTAGGCGTGACTTCTTATAGGGCTTAGTAGTTTTGCCCTTGACTTTTTATACTATATGGGCCTTAAAGATATAATAGCCATTATGCTTAGCTTTGCTATAGCGTTTAAAGCTAAAGATACTATAGCCAACGAGGTTATTTATCTCTTAGGCGTCAAACGCTTTAAACAGCTTGCTTAGGGTTATTATAATGCCATTATTTCTTAACTTAACGGCAAGGTTGTAGTTGTCCTCTTCTTTTCTCATTAAGAAGACGCTAGCTAGCTTATTTTTTAAGCTGGGAGGTTGTTCCCTTTGCTTAGGCTTTATAGCAATTATAATTGTATTGCTAATGGCACCAATGGCATTAGCAGCGTTATTAAAGGGCTGGTAGTCTTTATTATTAGTTGCTAGGGGAAGAAGAGAAGCATTAATATTAGGGTTGCGATAAGTGGTTGCTAAAGGAAAAGGGTAAATAGAGATATTAGGGTTGTGATAATAGGGTTGAAGAACGGTTAATTTAAAGGTAGTGGGCCTGTTGGGCATCTTAAGGGTAACGTTGTAATCGTTGACGGCTGCAATCTTGTAAGGCTTCTGCTATTTATTCTTCTTTTGCTAAACTTATATTTTACTTTAAAGTAGAAGCTTAAGCACATCTACAATAGATGGTTTGTTTCAAATGTTAAGGGCGCTTTTTATTTAGCGCTTAGCTGCTGCTTTGCGTAATGCCTTTATAGCCTTTTATACTGCTTTGGCTCTTTTAACAGTTAATGGCGATAGGGCTAAATTAGTTGTTATATAAGGGTATGCGCTAAAAACGAGGAGGGTAGAAATAAGCTTATGGGGTTTGACGGTATTATTAATGGCTTTGAGGGCTATTTGTAAAATTACTTTGTTAAATATTATATTGTAAAGCTTGTTGTATAAGATATCGAAGGCTTGTTGGAGTAGAGCGTAGTACTGTTTTAGCTTGCTAATTAACCAATGGGCTTTAATGGAAACTTGTTTATATGTGATTCTTATTAGCCTAGCTTTTGATTTAAACTCTATAGAGGCAAAATTAGTGCTGGTGTTATATATGATTACATTGGGAGGTTTTTGATAAGTATTAATTTATAGTAGGCATAGGGCTTTCTAAGTGTTTTTAGCTAATAGAGATAAAAGGAAACGGCTGTTGTAGAAAGCTGTTAAAGAGTTTAGAATGTAAAGAATAGGGCGACTTTTGAGATATATAATATTTGCGAAGATTTTGTAATTAAATTTGCAGTTATCTTTTAAGGTAAATTTGAAGCGCTAGGGGGCGTTGCTGTGCAATTAGCAATAGTGATAAAACTTTTTGATTAATTATAGTATATTTTTATTAATGTTATTATAACTAGCCTTTTTAAGCAGCTGGTAAAGTTGGTACGTTGCTGGGTAGCTAAAGCAACAATAAAGGCATTATAGCTTTGTTTCCATAAGAAAGATGCCTGCTTATTTCTTTTTGCTTAGAAAAAACTATAGGTAGCCTTATTTGCGTATGATAGGGATGGTTTTGTTATTATAGATAAGTTGGTTTGTTAAGTTGTTAAATTAAATGTATAGGCGGTTTATATTTGCAAGGCAAAATAAAAAGAGCATTGGAGCGTTTAGCATATGAAAGTTAATACGCTTAATTAGAGTATTAACGGCGATAGTTCTAATCAAGTTTGCTACTAATCCCTTGCTAAATTTAATTAAGGCTTATTCTGCTATTGATTTATTAAGCTTAATAAAAGGGTTTTCTTATTATAGAGCAAGAAATTGCTTTTTTTTAACTATAGATATTTTTGCGACACTTATATTGGGCAATATGCTTTAGAATTATAATTAAGTATAATAGTCTTTGATGAGAAATTGCGTAGCGTTTATATTAGGGCCATTAGCAAAATAAACATTATTGCTAGTAAGGCGATATAAAAAGCCTTGGTTTGCAAGCTAAGTAAAGGCTTTGGTTTTCTCTTTATAGTTCTTAACGTTGTTATTAACCTTATCTTCTAGCTATATTTAATCTACTTTATCACTTTTATAACTTGCTAGGTACATTTCAAAGCTGTTAAGGTTATTGCTATTAAATTAGCAGTTGGCAATAAATTAATTATATAATTAGTTGCATTTTTCTTAGGAGTGTTTTATTGACTAATAACCTTCTTTGCCATATATATAGTATTTTTTCTTCTAAGGCATATACTGCTAAAAAGAGCGGTTGTTATAGTAATTGCTACTATGGCTTTAGAAGCCGTTACGCAAACGAAAGCCGCTATAAGGGCTGCTGCAAAAGCCTTTACCTCTGCTATAGTTATTGCTATAGCAATAGTTCAAATAATATTGGTTATCTACTTTATTAGCAGTTAGTTGCTGTTGTAGACCGCAGGCAAGATAAGTTTTAATTAAGAAGCATAGATTGGAAAATAGCTTCTTGCAGGTAATAGCAGGCTTAAAAAAAGCGTATTTAAGTTTATATACTCTATAGCAAACTTTGATTACTATAGTTTTAAGTGCTTATTTGCTTACGTAATTTAGTTTTAAAGCACGTTAGCATAATTATAGCTTATTAAGCAAGATCTTAAAAACTTTATAGAGGTTCTTCCCTTTATTCTGCTGCCTAATCTTATTAAAAGTTATTAAGGTCTAGTTTATATAATAGTAAAAGTGATTGATTTTTATATTAAAATGCTGTTTAATTTTAGTGTAAACTTTTGCAAATGTATTAAAATAGGTGACGTAGCTTTTATAGAATAGTTAAGCACAGCTGGTTAAAATTCTTAAAAGAATAGCGTAAAACTAGCTAGGCTTGATTTAGGCATGCTAGCAAAAACCAAAGAAAGTTTTAAGCTTATTATCTAATAGATTATATAGCTTGCTGGTATATTTTTAATCTAGGCTATATATCTTTGTAAAGCTAGTTAAGGTTTAAATGTCAATGTGGTTGTTTAAGTACTTAAGTAGAGAAAGGGTTTTATATAGGTTATATTGCTAGGGATTGTAACGGTATACAAGCAATTTTAGTACTAGGAACAGAATATTATATAATATACGTAGACGGTTAGGGGGCAATGATTGCAGTCCTATTATATGGTCTACTAAAACTAACGCAAAGGGGCTTTGTTTTAAAGGCAACCTTAAGGGGTTTTGTTGCAAATGTAACTAAAAGGGCACCTTTGAAGGATTTAGTTGCGGGCGTTGTATGGTCTATTGTATATATGATAGGGACAGCGGTTGCGAGGGGTTTTATTGCGGTTGTAACGAAGGCAATAATAGCAAAGGGCTTTGTTGCAGGCTACTCTCTAAAGCTTTTTTAACTTAGGAGTATGCTAAAGGTTCTTTAATAGTTTATTATATGCCGTTTGGTTATTTTTACTAGGGTTTTTCTTAATAGATCTAAGGCTTTTGCTAAGGCGCTTTTTTTTATTATAAAGGTTAAAGAGGTTTTGGTAGCAAAATGCTTTACTGCTGTTTATAGGCGCGTAACCTTAGGTTAAGTTTTAAGTTTTAAAGCTTAATTAGGTTCTACTTAAAGGGTTTCTTATAAGCAGCAAAGGCTATTAAATATAGTTTGATAAAAGCATTATTCTGCTTAGTATAAACCTTATTTTAACAAAGAACTTGCTTAAGGTTGCAGTATAGGTTAAAGGGAATAGCGTTGAATATATCAGCGGTCTATCTACTAAAATCTTTATAAAAGTAGTAGAAAAGGTTATTATTATACTACTTAAGGTAAATAGCAATTACCCTAGCAACTGCTATATTTAGGTATATTTAACTAATGCCTAGCTATACTTTTTTATATTAAAAGCAGGCATTAAGTAAGGGCTATATTGCCTAAAAGATTCTAATTCTTATTAAAAGGTTGCTTAACATTAAAATAAGCTGCTAGGCATTATAAAACTAGTTAAATACTAGGGTTTTTGTTTCTTTGACTAAAAAGTCGTTTAAACTGCTAAGATTAGTTATATTAGTTTAATTTGGGTTGTTTAATCTAAGGAATAAGAATTCTTAGAATAAATATAGCATAATAATAAGATGTAAGGGGTAAAAAACAAAGGGGAAATTAGGTTATTATACATATATGCATACGCTTAAAAATAAAGTGAAAATAAATAGAAAAAGGGTTAGAATGTAGTGTAAAGTGCTTTAGGGTTGCTGATGTATTTATTTATATATGCGCCGTTGGTGCCTTTATTGCATAATAAAAATAAAAAAGATTGTAAGATTTTTTATAGGGGCAAAAGCACTTAATAAAGAGGTTCGCTAGTTGGTTGCTTGCCGTTATAACCTCGTAGAAGGTCTTAGTGTTTTTATACAAAATTAATCGTTTTCTCAAGAGTATAATATAGCACTAAACAAGCTGCCAGCGTTTATAGGAAGGTTTTAAAGTTGTTTATACGTTATTCTGCATTGCAAACGCACTAAAAGAGTCGCTAATAATAACTTTTGCTAAAGTTTTTTAGCTATCTTTAATAGTTAAAGAGAACAGCCTTTTACTAGTGATAACTTTACTAAAGTCCCTTTGCAAGCCATTTATTGTTTTCTGCTAAAAGCACGAAGCCTATCGTTATAAGTAGTACACCCCTTCTAGAGAATATTACGGCAGTTTTCAAAGCAAGATTTGTTTCTTTTACCTTGCTATCTATAGTTAACTATTTAACTACTAATTTGTGTTAATAAGTTAATCTTTGTATATGAAAAGGTTTGAATAAGGGGTGAAAATAAGTGTATTTGCTATTGTTGTTAATGATGTCTTCTAGAAGGAACAGAAGGGAAACTATCGTCGTACGCCAAAGGGATTAGGCATACACGCATACAGTCCCTTCCAATTACCGTCAGGCTAAATCGGCCCAACTAGCCATTTGGCCAGCTGGTTTCTTCTGGTAGCCGTATGCCTCTGGTCCAAGGCGGACCAGGCTATTGCTATAGCTATCAACCTACACTAATATTAATATAATAAGCTTAGGTTTAGCGCTAGTATATAATTTAGCAATTAACTTAGCTTAACAGCTTACTATTAGGCTAACCTGCCTAGTATTTGTTTTGTTTGCAATATGCTTTTATTATATATATTTAGCATAGATAACCAGCTGTTATAACAGCTATAATATGCTAGAAAGGTATTATTGTATATAATCTATAAATAAAGCGAAAATTAAAGGCTTTTAATCAGCGCCCAATGTTAGAACAGCAAAGATATATGATTGGTTAAACAGTTATCTAACATTTATTATAATTTAAATTAAAACCCAAAAGAGACTGCGTAATAATAAGTATATATAAAATAAACAAGCGAGCCTTAAAAGCAATAAAACACTAAAGTCTATTTTTAATATAAAATTGTATAATTAATAGCATTAAAAACAAACATTAGAAAAGTAACATTATGTTTAACTTTAACGTAGAAACAGGGCAAATCCTTTGCTTAGCCATTATAGCCATCCTAGTCCATCTACGATAAACTATTAAGCTAACTTAAGATATCTATCAATGTTAATTAAAGTGCAGCGTAACCTTTGGACTAGTAAAAATGTTAGCATATAATATATTATTTCTTAGCAATATATATACTTAAAAGAAGATTAAGCATGGTAAAGCTATTACTTACAACATTATAGATATTGTTCCATTATCCACAACACATTTTCCAACAATACAGCGTTGTTTTACTGCGCCAAGTACACTATAATTAAGTGCTTAAACAGTCTGGTATATATAGCTTAGATTATGCCATTTTGCATGTGTGCGCATGTTTTGCTGCTTTGCTCTTTGTTATATAGCGTCCTACATAATTTACACTTAAAGCCACCGTTGCTTAAATGTTGGCTATGCATAGAAATGGTACGATTATGCTCGTACAACTCGCAACCTAGCTTAGATTATCAAAGAACTTTAAGGGCTGCTCTCTAAATGTTAATAAAAGCTTATATATTTTTTATCTCGCTAATATAATTATAGCAAACACCCTCTTCAGAGTATATAAAGTAAAACTCGCGCAAAGCTCTCAGCGCCCACTATATCTTAAACCTTATCGGCAATCAGTCGGCATCTAAGTGCATCTTTAGATCGCAGAAAGATTAGATATAATTAGCAGAGTTAATAAAGTTCATTGTAATAAAGGCAAGCCAATTCTTAGAAACTTTAAGTTTAGCTAAATAAGCAATAAGCATTTGTTAAAATATTATAATGCCTCTAAGTATAAAATATTGTTTACCCTTGCAATCTTTAAAAATATAAGACGTTAGTTTTTTGTCAAGGACCTTATCTAATAGTTTATGCCAATTGTTTAATTTATTCTTTAACAACTCACTAAAGCTAACACAATTGTAATAAATTAAATACTGAATCAAAAGAGACTCAAGATTGCATTGTACTGCGCAACCTATATCATAAAGAAAATAAGTGTTATTATTATGCTGATACAGCACTAAACAGTACCAAAGAAAGCCATTTAGTATCAATCCAAAAGCAGCTTTCGCAGCCTATTGCTTGGCAAGTTTTGCACACTAATTGTGATGTATATTAACGTTTTTTAGTTCTATGCCTACGTAGATAAGACCTATACACAGACTATAATAATATCTATAGGACATCTTATTACTAAGACTGCCCCTGTTTCTTATAATGGCTCTTGCGCGCAATGCTATAATAATACTCTCTTTTCGCTTGTATTGGCGCGTGATAAACCCCCATAACGTATAAGATCCTTTGTTGTGGTTAGAGTTATATTCTACGTTACATATCAAAAACGGAACCACCACATAATCGTCCTAATTTCTTTATTGCATTGCTGCTATAACTTGGTCTATATATCCAAAATCCCTTGTCGCCATAAAAGTTACCATAATTAATTACAAAAAGCACGCATCTACCCATTTCTAGTATTTTATGCGCATAAGCTAAATAAACTCGGCTAACACAGCTAACTTAAAAGTTAAAGAACCGTTAAATTAAGTATAAGACGTAGCAAAAGGCTCATTATCAAAATATAGATTTAATTTATCCAGTTTAAAAGCATCTCTCTGCGATTGAAAATAACCGTTAGCCTAATGTAATAGTAGGGCGTAAAAAGTGTTTCCATCATCCAAATCAGAGTTATTCTCATCATCTAATCCAAAGTCATTTTCATCATCCAGTTCAAAGCTATCTTTACCCTCTAATACAAAGTCGTCTTTACTCTCTAACTCCAATACCTCCAAGCTCTTATGCCAGTATACCCCAAAGCGCTTGTTGGCTTCAACGCCAGCCTAACAAAAAAGTAGTCTTCAACGCTTCCCAAAAGAAAAATCACTCAAAACTAGTGCAAGGGTTATTAAGTCTATCGAGTCCTTTTATACAAAAAGTGTCCAACCCGCGTAGGATCCACCCTCCTGCTCTATAACCTTACGCAAAGGCTTGGTAACCAACTATAAGTCTAGCCGTTAACCATTTAAAAGTATCTACAATTAACCTAGAAATCTCGCTATATCAATGCATAGTGCAACAGGCTTCTTTTGCTTAGGCAGTGGCCTAAACATCGGCGCCGCGGCAACCTTAGATTTGCCTAAGCTATGAAAAACATTGCGATCGGGGTCAAAACTCAACTATAAGTCTGGCCGTTAATCTTTCAAACGTGTCTTTAACCAACCCAAAGCATTTACTATGCTATTGCATAGCGCAGCAGGCTTTCTTTAATTAAGCAGTGCTACTAAGATTAGCGCCAAGGCTACTTTGGGTCTACCCTAATCATAGACAATATCGCAAACAGATTAGGTAACCAAATAAAAGTTTGCACGTTCATCCTCTAAGGATGCCTGCGACCTACTTAAAGAGACATCTATAATAAAGCCTTTAAAGCATGACTTAAAAGGCTTCTTCTATGCAATCAGTGGTGCTAAGGTTGGCGCCAAGGCCACCTTATATATACCTTAGTTATGAACAATATTGCAAAAAGGTTGGATAATTGATTATAAGTATAAGCGCTCATCCTTTAAGCGTGTTTATAACTAACCCAGAAAGTTAATTATAGCAAGGCATAACGATACAAACCTGCTTTGCGTAAGCAAGGGTAGCGAGATTAAAAACGCGGCCATCTCGGGTTAATTCCTATTGCAACAAACAAATATATTAAATAGCCACAAGATTAGGCGCTCATCCAGCAAAAGTAACCACAGTTAACCCAAAGATTCCAATTAAACAAAAACATCCTCATCTGCATTATCTTACCCTAGAATTAAATCAAATACCAGCAAATTATCATTATTAATATCTAGATATTTATCGGGTTCCATACTATCTATCCTCAATAGCAAATTGCCTAGAATTTAGCCAAGGCTAATATAGAAGCAGCGTCTCTAAGAAAGTAAAAAAGTAAAAGATAGCCGAGCGCTTAAAGATGCATGCTTGCGTTTAGCAGATTAAGACAGCAATGCTGCGACGCCAGTGTCAGAGGTAGTAGAATTGCCGACTTTAAGAGTGGCCCTCTTATTAACCATAGCAATATTAAGCCCAAAAGTGCACAAGTCATTAGATAAAAGGTTAAACAAAACTACAACTAGGTTACAAAAAAAGCACAAAGACAAAGTGTCTTAGACAAGTAATAGAACATTAGACTAACCAAGCGCGCTATTCACAGCAAATAATAGCTAACTCTAACCAAAAGTCGCTCCAAAAGCACCAAAAAGGGTCGGTAACCAATTACTAAGTCTACTAACAACTTACAAAGGCTAGCCATAGTTATAAAATATTCCAAAGGGACCAGAAAAAGTTAATGACTAGTTGCTAACTCTATCCACAACTAGCAAAGGCTGGCACTAATTAAGAATTGTTCCAAGAAGCCCCAACAACAGCGGGAACTAGTTATTAAATCCACCAGCAGCTGGCAAAGGTTAGCCCTGATTATAAGATATGCCAGGCAGGCCAGTAAACTGGTTGTATAGCGTAATAGGTAAGCCGTAGGATTTATTATATAACATGCCAGGCAAGCCAGCAAACTAATTATAAGGCATGCTAAGTAAGCCATAAGAGTTATCGTATAACGCGCCAAGCAGGCCAGAGAACTGTCTATAGAACATAGCAGGCGGGCCATAAAAATTATAATAAAGAGTAGATAGCAAACCATAAGAGTTATCGTATAACGCGCCAGGCAGGCCAGCGAACTAGTTATATAGCGTGACAGGCGGGCAATAAAAATCATAGTACAACGCAACAAGCGGGCCAGCAAACTGGTTGTATAGCGTAACAAGCGGGCGATAAAAATCGTGGTACGGCGCAACAAGCGGGCCAGCAAACTGGTTGTATAGCGTAACAGGCAGGCGATAGAAATCGTGGTACGGCGCGACAGGCGAGCCAGAAAATTGGTGGCCGAATCTACCAGGAGCAGACAACTAATTGTACGACATCACAGACGGACCAGAGTACAAACCAAGGGGGGCCAAGAACTAGCTGCCAGAGCCACCACCGGTGGACAACTAATTATAAGACACTCAAACAAGGCCAGGGGCAATGCCAGTGCTTAGAGTATTATTCGTTGTACGCATAGATAACATAGGTAGGCCAGTGCTGACTGGATTCAAAACCGCAAAATCATCCAAACCAAAAACCAAGACAGTCGTATTAAAGGGCAGTCCGTCGAGTCTCAAAGTCTTAACTAAATCAATGACAGCTTCGAGCTAAAAAACAATCTTCCATTAATACCAGTCCCTATAAATATAAAAATCGTCAGCGGTCATTTTAAACACAACGTTCATCTCTCTACATCCATACGTAATAAAACAGCATTATAGCAGCAAGCAAAATAGTTAAAAAAAACACAAAACGCAAATTAAATATTTTCTTACTATAAAGACAAGTAAACCGCAAAAAAAAACTAAATCTAACACAGCAAAAAGGCAACACAAAGAAACGCAGGGAAACAAATGCCTTCCACTAAATGCGTGCCATTTTAACAACAGAGACAAATATCCCATAAAAAAAAAAGTCATCATATCGCAAAACACACAAACCAAAGAAAGGCAAATTAACAGAGCAAAAGGGGGTAACGCAAAGGGGCGCAGGGGAACAAATGCCTTCCATTAAATATATGCCATTCTAACAACAGAGACACATATCCTACAGTAAAGATAGGATTATCATATCGCAGAACACATAAACCAAAGAAAGGCAAGCTAACAGAATAAAGAGAGAGGGGCAAAGGGGAGGGTACCAAGAATGCAAGAATTTAATACCGTCCTGCTGGTTCCTAGATTGCAGAACGATATAATAATAAAAAAAACAATGTGGTTTTACGTACCTATGCAACGCAAGTGCCTGCTCGACCTGGGAGTAGGCTGTTTAGATGCAGCCAAAAGCCTTTCCAATCTGCTAAGCAATATAATTGCACAACTTAATAAAAGTAATAGCCTTATACCTAGCCATATAATTCTTAATATCGTCAACAAAGCCAGAAATCTTGGCGATGTATCCCTTAGCATCTCCCCAAACTAATTGATTATAAAAGGGCTTACCATTGCTAAAAAACAACATAATAACAACAAGTCAAATATCTATGTTAAATAGCAAAACGAAAAGATAAACAGCAAGGCAAGCAAACAAATATTAAGGGGAAGAAGGTAGACAGCAAAACGGGGAGGTAGACAGTCAGGGAATAAACGGCCAAAAGATATACTTAAACAAAAGTTCTAAATAATCTAAATACACAATTGTAAAATAACAACAACAACCTATTAATAATAACGAATAAAAAAGATAAGGGCAGAATCAGAGAAACTTAATCCTATTAAGTAGAAAAGAGATCTAAACCCATGTTTGTAAGTAAAGTAAGCTCCTTCCTAAAGTAACCATCATAAGGCAGTTTCGGCAAGAACAAGTTAAAGGCACAGTCCATACCAAACAAAGCGTACCACCAATATTTAGCGTTTAAATTATAATAAAGAGTATAGCAGTGGGTATATAATAATTAAAGGGGTTAAATACAAAGAATGTTTTCCAATAGGTCTATTAGTAATAATAAGACCATTATAGTCAGCCAGTGTTTAATAACCAGATAAAAAGAAAATAAAAGTGTCTGCCAAGGGGATAACCTGGGGGGGGAGGGTTTATAGAAAGAACATGCCCGGAAGCAACCATAGGAAAGCAGAAAGTGACAAAATACTAACCATTTTCAAAAGAAGCCTCTGGCCGGGTAGAATAGTTAGTATATCTACAGGCAAAAACGAAAGTCTGCTATATAGCTTATTAAACTGCAAGTCTTTTGTCGCCATAACTTGATTGCATAGCTATTTGTATAAAATACGTATTTATTCCTACAGATTTATTTGTTAAAAAAGTCTAGTAATCTTAGATTAATTATATCATAGACTTTATTATTAATTAAAGTGTGGTAAGTCTAGCGTCAAGGGCTGTAAGTGCCATAATAATAAAGGTAGGCGTGGTAAGCTTCGTCCTTAGGTCAGTAGGCCCCTAAACGAAAGATAGAGGCCAATATAAGCGTCGTAGTGCCAGCCCTAACAGGGGGGGGGGGGTTAGTATTATAGATTATGTCCCAGATAATCCTAAAAATAACAATAAAAAAGGTTGAAAAGGAAAGGTAGGCGTCAATGTTGCATATCCTTTATTATATTTAGCTTTCTAAATATCAACATCATTTAATCTATAAACAAAAATGTTGGTAAAAGTGATAATAATCGCAGTATAATGGATATTCTCTGACAGATCTATGTGCAGCATCTTTTGAACGAAAAGAAATTAAAATTAAGCAATCTTATTCCTATGTTAACAAGTTCAACTCGTATATATCTAAGAGAAAGAGAAATATATTATACTATGCTCTAGTTAACAAAAAGAGTAATAATAGAATTACTTATACATATAGCTGTATTTTTAAAACCTTAGGTTGCTACGGCTAGGATAAGGCAAGCGAAAGCAAATAGACAAAGCCCCAAAACGAGAAGTTTTTACTGCAGCAGACCTGGTTGCAAAGGGGTCTAGGAATAATAAATTCTTCAGCAACGAAAAAGAAAAAATTCTACAGAAAAATAAATTTGCAATTAGCCTTGCTGCTTAACTCTCTATCCTATAGCACCTAGATACCTGGGTAATAAGGAATATAAGAATAAAATGCCTCGTTAACAATCCACCACAAGGGAAATCTATCAAAAGAAAAGGGGAACACATATTCTCATAAACTGCAATGTCTTTAAACAACGCCATTATAATCATCAAAGGTAAAACCGCCAACCCAAATAGCCTGACCACAGCCCTGCAAACCTCCGCCGCCGCCTCCACGCTTTAGAAAACAACCACCCATCTTCCGAGGATAATCATCATCAGAGCCCTGCTTAGCCTAGCTCTTGCCCTTGCCCTTTGCATTAGTTTTCTGCTAAATATTCTTCTTTGCCTAAGGGGCCTTCTTTGTTTAAAGAGTCTTTTTCGCCTAAGCAGCAACGAGATAAGCATTCTTAAAAGGGCTAATATCACCACCCTGCTATAAGCGTTTAATAATAGTCCTAGTAAGCTAAGTTACGCTGATGCTAGCCATAGTAGAGTTAATGTAATCTTGCAAGTAGCCGCTGTTTTTAAGCTCTTAACGTATTACTCTATAAACGCAAAACCTAAAAAGCATAGGCACGCTTAAACTATTTAAGTTATTGCTCTATATAGTAGGCACATTTATAATAATATTGCAAAATGTAGCTAGATTTCTGCTTAAGCTTAGGGCCGTAGAAAGGGTTGCATTCTTTTAGGCGCGTAGAGCCTAGACACGCGCTAGGATGCATGCGCCGCTGGTAGAAGCTTTAGCGAAACTGCTAACATTTATTTAAAAACCTAATATTACAAAGGTAAATTAGGATTGATAAATGAAATATAGCCTAAGTATAAAGTTTTCTTTACCAAGAGTATTAAAACTAAATGCCTTATAAGCACTGCTAGACAAATACTCTATCTTAGACAGAGTAAAGCTTATAAAAGCAAATTAAAAAACTAATAAATGAGATATAGTATAAAGTATTACTTACTTAAGAGAGGTAAATAATCACCAAGGCCTAGCAAATACTCCATCTCAGCCAAAACCTTAATATAACTACCTATAGAAGACAAATAGCCTAATTCCGCTAAATTAAATACATTAAAAAAGGTTTTATAGCTAAAGATAAATATCACCAATTTACAATAAGCATAAAAAACATTTTTAGGGGTTTTAAAGCATGCAAAAGTATTAAAAGCGCCTTTAGCAATAAAGAAACCAGAAACATCAGCCTCCTCTAAGTCGCTGTCAGATAACGAAAATAAGGCTGGAGGTGCAGGACGGCGATTCGTTATATTGCTGCCGAGACAAGGCATCAGGAAAAACCGATAAGGAAGAGAGTCGTCAAAGCCGCTGCTAAAAAACAGAAAAATAAAAGTCGAAGATAGAGGAGAAGGGTTAGAGCAGTTCCTCGTATTACTGCTGAAACAAGGCATTATAGCAAACAAACGAAGAAAAGAGTTATCAGAGTTAAAGTTAAAGTCAGAGCCGCTATCAGAGGAAATAACAATTAGGTTCTGCTGTAAGGCAGAAGGTAAGGAAAAGTTAATTTAGTTCTTCTTTAAGGAAGCTATTTTAAAAAGTATAAAAAAGGGCTAAGGTTATTGTAAAATGACTAAAGAAATATATTAATACCTAAGTATAGCTAAAGTTGGTAGAAAAAGAAAGAGAAGTTTATTAGTAAAAGGTCTGATGGTAAAAGAAGGCTTATTAATTGGGAGAAAAGTTCTAATTTAATAGGTTAGTTTAGGTGGCTTATTGCAAGACTAGGTGCCCAGGTAGAAAAAAAGGTCTGCTAGTAACAAGGTCGGCTAAGCAACTTAGTTTAAAGAGAAGTTGCAAAAAAAGTTCTATTTACAATAAGGTAATCTAATTAGTCAATCAAGCTTTTGTTTACTGCCTTAAAATGCAGATGTCAGATGCTGAGATTTTAAAATAAGCAACTAAGTGGGAAAAAAATGTCCATATAAGCTGCACTTACCCTTTTATTAGTAACCAGCAACTAGGTACTTAATACATTAGAAAAATAAATAATTGGCTAAGTTTTGCATTTTATTATCTAGAGAAAAAGAGTAGTCTCTACCTAATGCTTGTAAAAAGGTTACACACATACACAGTAAGCCTATCATATGCCCCTCTTAGTGCTGCGTTTACCTAGCTTATAATTCATCAACATCCTTGTTTATAAGCACCCCCTCCCTCACTTTTCCTTTCTACTATAATCTCATTATACCTTTAGCCTACCCAGCAGTCTATCTCTATACATAACTTTTTACCTTCTTCCAATTCAGCCTTCTATCTCTAGCAACAAGGTAACTACAACCTATAATTGCCGCCTTTGGTCAAAATCCAATTACCCAATGTAATACAAACCCCTTTTTCAACATAGGATATTAAATCAGTGCCTTAGTAGTTAGTCTTGCCACTTTATCCTAGAGCATAGTCACTTATATAGGCAAATATAGCCAAGAGTGGGCGAATGCTTAAGATGTTACTGCTAAATGCCAACGTGCCAGATCGAGGGAGATTAAGCAGTGCAAAAGCCCTATATTCTGAAATGTCCAACCTTGCCAAAGCTTCCAGTGCAGCTGCAGCAAAGTCTAACACATCTAAGTTCTTATTATCCTCCTCTAAGGTAAAGTTATATTATTGTTTCAACAATACCCAATCCTCTCTAATACTCCTAGGTCTAAACAGTTCAAAAAGTGCATATAGCACCTAATCCCCAGGCCCTAGACCTCTAACAAGTTCTTCCATCTCTTTATAGATTTTATCAAGCGCCTTATAAAGGGCATTATAACGCCCTATAGCTGCGTGCCATTTCTTATGCTAGAAATCTGCCATCTATGCATAGATAGTCTGTTGGGCAGCAATCTACGTAAAAGCTTGCCAACGTTAAGCTTCTACAACCATAGCCTTTTATACCGCTTCGTCTCGTTTAATTTACAATATATAAATCCTCTCATTTTAACCCCCAATCTCTCTCTATGCATTATCCATCTATTCTTTTAAGGATTCTATATATTACTCTAGGGCTAAAGTCTTTGTATAATAGTATCAATTGTGAAGAGACTATAGGAATACTAAATTGCATATTAGACTAAGCATAATAAGTAAAAGCGGGGCCTAAGAGAGCAGGCAGTAACAAGTTAAACACCTTAAGTTAGTAATAATAACTATTGCATAGTAAACATAACCTATATAATATATAAAAATCATTAAATCAGCATTATATCTAATATATAAATAGAGAAAGTTAGAAATAGCTATACTACAAAGAACCATAGCCATTAAGTAATCATATTTCTAAGAGAACTAAAAGGGTTGGTAGGTTAACTAACGCCCAGGACCTGCAAACGACATAGCAGATAAATATAGCACCCGCTGCAGTATACTTATATGTAAGTAAACCAAAACCAAGCCTAAAGAATAAAGCAAAACTAGCAAGCAATATATAAAAAATAGAATTTAGCTGCTATAAAACACAGAATCTACACTATAGATAAACTATTAGCAGTAGGTTACAGAAAGAAAAGCAAGGCTAAGACACAAGAGTTAAAGGTTTAAGCATAAAAGAGGAGAACAGATGCTACATGTATAGTAAAAATCCTTTTAGGTAATAGCAAACAAACACATACTTATACACAGCATACTATCGCCTAAATTGCCTCAAAAGTCCTTAAATACTACCTTATACTCTTCTATTAAGCCTTAAAAAGGCCTACCATACAAAAACAAAGGTGGCTATTAGGTATAGCCGAGAAGGGTTTTTAATCTCGTCATCGTTTGCTCTGATTTTACTTCTAGGTTCGCCAGCCTATCTCTAAGCTGCACCAGGATCTATACATCCAGCCAGTCGCGCGCAAGAAGAGGCGGGACAATCTAAATGCCGGCGAGCGTGCGGCATCGTAACAGCTGCACATAGAGACCAATAGGGTCCATAGGTGCTAGGTTGTTTTATTGCCCAATCAGCTCTACCAAGATGCAGTCAAATATGCGGCCTTGGGACTTATAGTCGGTTAAAGCAAATACAAGCATACAAAGAAGCCTAGACCTTATATAGCTGCTGGTAAGAAATCTAAAGTAGTTAGGCTGCATAATAAAGTAAGTAGCCTTAAGCGCAACAATCTTACTCAGAAGACCTAGGATAGCAATATCCTTTGTAGCAAATAACCGTAGAAGAATTGCGCATAATAATCTAAAATATATAATTATTATTTCTATCAAAGCAAAACTAAAGTATAAGAGGTTAATAATAATATTAGCAGCAGTAAACTCTATGCTATTCATAACCTTTAAACCTGGAAAAGAGTTTTAAGTAGCAATAACCGGCATATTATCTATATAAAAGAAGACTCTAAAAATGTTAACTTTGTGATTATCGCCGTAAGCAAAAGTCTTTATTTATTTAATTATATCTATATAAATGCCCCTCTATTCATATATTAATATAAAAATATAAACATGCTGCCTACGTTCTTTGGCCCAGCTCAGCACACTATCTATATTATATCTCCACCAATGTTCATTTCTAAGCGTAATAACCTATAAACCAAACATCTAGTCGATAGCTTTGTTAGCATGTATATACCGCTCCTAAAGCAGTGCGAAAAAATCGCGGGTTTGCGTGCCGATGCGCAGCTCCGTCAAAAGCCGTCTAAAGGCCAGATCAAAGCTCGCTCGCATCTGCTCGTTCAAGAGCACCACATTCTCAAACCAGTTAAAAAGCTGCTATCCCTTCTCATGGCCACCCACCTAGGCATATTTCTTTAAAGTTATGCCTTTATTCTCAACCACATTAATGCATATAGCTTCGTTTTAAATAAACAAGCCATCTTTATAATGCAGTAAAAGAAATATTGCCTTTACAAAAGGAAACTAAAGAAAGTCCCCGCTCACCAATACAATAAAAATGTTTCCAAAACAAACACCTTCTACGTTACCCAACAGCACATTGCAGAACTCGTTAATCTCATCGCTAATCTAGGCAAAAAAAAAGCCCCCAGTCATGCTAATCTCATTAATAATCAGCATTTTAATCTATTTCCATTTAGCCTTTTCTAAGTTCAAAAGTGCTAAAGACTGCTTTCAGTAAGCGTTAACCTTTAATGCTAAGTAAATCATCACACTATTAATTCCAACAGCCGCAGACCCAATATTAGCTATAATCTGCAACAAGTATCTTTCGTGCATCCTCACAAATATATTCTCAACGGCTCCAATAAGCCAAAACTTGCCCACACCGCCACTTCCGCTAACATATATAAAAAACTGCGGTTGCTAAAAAACACCGCTAACATTTGTCTCTGCAATATTAAACAGCATTATTATCATATTTAAATATCACACCAAAGATCAAACAACCAACTGCTATCTCTTATTTAATTATTAAGCATTAATAACATACTATACAGCTTTTGCCTATATAAAAAAAGACCTAATAGCAACATTTATACTTCCTTAGTCTAAAAAAACAGAGTTAAATAATGACTAACTACTTTTTAATAGGCGCAAGTATATATACATATTGGAAATTTCATCGTTAAACCCCTTAGCACCACTATAGTCAACATCTTATTTTTCTAATCCAACGCCTAGCATTAAGTCAGCCATAGCCTTTTTATTCGCCTGCCTCTATATAGCCGCAATTGTTTTAAAATCATAAGCTATAACCCTATGTTGCTCTTGCAAATTGCAACAAACCAAGGTAAAGTCCCCCTCCTCGCTGCTCTCTCTTATTGCAGTTGCAATCAAGTTATCTAAAGCAGCAAGCCAACCCTTAAAGCATATATTCTAGCGCTATAAGATAAATAATAGCATATAATGCTAACGCTAGTCCAGTGTAATAATCAACTCGTTGCCTTTATCTTTCTAATCCTTGGCATAGTTAATGTCGAGTATATTAGCTTTGCCCAAACGCAAAGCCTAAAGCCAAAAGTCTACTTTAGCATCTTTGGCATACTTGCGCAAAAGACTAATATTATCAGCATAAAACTAAAGCCTTAATGCCAGTTGCCTATACATCTCTATCCAAAGCTTATTAAGATCATTAGCCGGCTTGCTAGCAAATATCTCCCATAAAATAAAGAGGCCAAAATACTAAATCACAGCCTGCCAAGGGTACTAGCCATTAGTAGCGTCAAAGTCATCGCACAAATATCCACTCACATTGGGGATAGTCTTATCCATCTCCCAAATATATTAAACCCAAATACCATAATACTTGCTCGTCTCTAGAAAAGGCACCTAGCAATTTTTTAAGAGATCCACAAGCCAAGCTAAAGCCTAAACAAGTGCTATAGATGCAACATAATCATATAAACATATATTAATAAAAACAGTGCCTTAGTCTATATATACTGCAGTAGGATTAAGCATAACACCTCTTAACCCCAGTGTCACAGTCTCTTTACAAGCTTTGACCAAGCAACCCTTATTATTAACCATTTGCTTTGCCGCTAGCCAAATATCTAGCAAGTTTGCATAAACATAATCCATAAAAATCAATGGCCATTGCTCTATTAAAACATAAAATATAAAATACCCAAGCAGATAAACAAAGACCTCGACCAAGGAGAGCTTACGGTCCACTAACATCTTATTTACAACGCACATAAGAAACTAGCGCGCCCTATTACTCTGCCTATCAAGGGCAGATGCTACAGCAAAAGTAGCCTAGTCCTCTTAGTCCATCACAGACCGCACCTTAGCCGCTTAGCCAATACGTTTCCAATATGGCATATTAAGTTTTATAGCATAGTTTATAATGTAATAAACAAAAGACAAACCCCTAGTCTTAGTTAGAATAGATGAGAACTCATGGTTATATTGATAAGCCAACGCAAGCATACAATTATAGCGTACAACGAAACTATGATCTCATTTTAGCTAAAGCATATGCTTATCATTAAAGCCGGTCCTAGGAACCTTCTCCCACTCAGCACCAAACCTACAAAGGCAAAATCATTCCGCTATCTTTCTTAAGCTTAGCTGCTTTTTATAATACTTATAGCATATTAGCGTATAATAATGCAGATTTAAGTCTTAAGTAACCATATTTAAATTAGCTAAAAAGGCCAACATAGCATAAGTCCTATTCGCAGCCAGGGCCATTAGGTCCAGGTACCGAAACGCCTCCTTGCCCCTAACAGCTTTGCTCCTCTTAGCAGCATCTTCATCAAGGCATTCAGAGAAAACCAAATCCAACCACTCCACCAAGCATTGCCGCAAATCTTCTCTTGCAGCAGACTCCTCCGCCGCCACCGCATCCATAAGCCCAGGCAGCTCTATATTGCCCTCAAGCCAGATTATCCCATGCATATAAAGGCTACCTCGGTCGTTGGACTCTATCGCCCTAAAATAATAGCTAGCTCAGCTAAACGCAGACTTACAGCCAACATAAATAAAGTTGTCGATAAAAGTTGAGATCTTACGGTAGAAAAAGATAGCCGCACTAACGAAGTCTTCGGTCATAAGACAAAAACGCTGACTCCCATCCTCAAGGCGCCTTAGTATCATCTCTACTTCCCTCGGCAAACAGCATCGACTCGTTGACATTCTAATACATAAAAAGTTTAAAAGATCATTAAAGTTAATTATAAACCAAATAGCAAGTAAGCCATAGTAGATTATTGCCAACTTCAGCCGTCTGCGCATCAAGAGTTGCTGCTCGTTTAACAAAGGAAGCCTTTGCCCAAAGGATGAAAGTTATCCAGCCAGCCATCGCACGTCATAGTCCATAGTCTTTCCAAAGACCTCCATCTCCCTTGCTGCCTACTCTAAGCGCTGCTTTGTCAATCATGGCAAGATAGTTTTAAAACGTTAAAAACTTAATTTAAACATCTATTACATACTTACGCAGCGATTCTCTAACTTAACAAAGGTATTAAAGACTAAAAATAGAAAAAAGGCATAGCAATCAAACCAGCCACCATAACGCCTAAAGACAAGACTCGCGTAACGCTGCAAATTAAACTCCTTAACATATACTAATCTATCTGCCTATCAAACAGCAGTCTTTGGTCCGCCACCGCTACGTAGAAAAAGGGTCATATAGCACTTTGCCTAAAAGTTAAGATTTTTTATATCTACAAAGTATCGTCCCTGCTGAACGCAAATAAATGCAAACTCTGCAAAAGAGCTATGTTTAATAGAAATCTAAAGCTTGCTTTTAAGGTTGCCTATCATCGCAGGGCTAGCATTGCCTCTATAAAAAGGTTAAATATTAAAGATATCTATAATATCATATCCCATCGCCCTCTCCGCAATAGCTACATAGAAAACGCTAATATAAGCAAACTCAATTTACTCTAATAAGGGCATATCTGCCCAGCCATCGAAAAAAAAGCAACTAAATATTATAAGTTTATAAGTCATTATATTATCTAGCAGGCTATAACATGCTGCTACATAAAGATTTGTTATCAATACCCCATTTTATGCATTATGCACCTTAGTATATTCTATTAGGCTAATATTACCCTTATAGTCCTTATTATCTGCACTGTGTATAAAGCCATAGACCTGCTCTCTAAATAGATCGCCTAGCAGCATATGCACGTTACTATTAGGGCCTGGATCGGCGCTATAATCCTATAATATAGTATAGCTAGCCGTCTAGATCTTCTCGCTTATTGTTGGCTCATAGTACTCAACACACTACATCAGAAGGTCTATTGCATAAAAGCCACCTTCACCATACTAAGACAATAAATCCTCGCTTATCTCAATATCTTTATATAGTTTATTATTCTGCTTAAGCTAAAGTAAAGCCCAGTAGATAATAAACAGCCAAATTAATAGGTATTAACAAAGATTGTCAACAATTGGCGCATTCTCGCCGTTCTATAACACAAATACATCCTAAAGAACAGATACCACAGGATATAAAAGAACAATTATAACAAGGTCTTTAACGTTATTAGGAAAAACGCTGATATAGCCAGAGATATATTTGCGGTACTTGCTATTAACTCTTTAGCCATCCATGCAAAGCTTAGCAATCAATCTATAAAAAGCATTAAGATAAATGGCCTTTTTCTCTAGAAGTATAAGTAGTTGCAGCTCTACAAAATACTAGTGCTCGCAGCTAATATCAAGCATCTTAAACTACATAGCTTCTGGCAAACGGCGCCCTAATGTCTTTTTAGTTATAAATGCATTATAGCAAAAAATGCAAGTTGGCACAGTTTCTTAGTTGCGCAGAAAGCATATGCAGCATCTTAGGATCATATTAACCAAGCGTTGTTAGATATCCACTAAA
The DNA here is from genome assembly GCA_026120015.1 of Dendrostoma leiphaemia. Taxonomy (NCBI): domain Eukaryota; kingdom Fungi; phylum Ascomycota; class Sordariomycetes; order Diaporthales; family Erythrogloeaceae; genus Dendrostoma; species Dendrostoma leiphaemia. The sequence goes on along the minus strand of JALRMF010000043.1, from coordinate 211,296 downwards.
AGACTATTGTAATAGTTAAGCTATTAATTTAATATTATAACTATATTATTTAGTGCCTATATAATTTAACACTATGTATAAAGAGTATTAGGTATAGTGTTAAAATTTTAATTAGCTTTATAATATACTTTAAGCATAAATAGCTGTATATTTTTAGAAATGTTATAAAAGCACTCAACGTTTAATAATCACCTTACTTTAATATTAAAAGTAGCATCTTTTATAACTATAAAAGTTTAAACGTAAAAACGCTTTAAAGCTTATACCTTAGTACTTAAACCTATAATTCTCTTAGATATCCTGGTTCTCTTAGCTACCTGCACCTTATCTAGCCCTTCTACTATGCGCTTTATGCTCTTAAGTTGCAGCATAAGAGATAGCGCTAACAATGGCTCTATATAGACTATATTAGAACTCTTAGGGCAAACTATATTAACTTTTTTTTTTGCCTTTTAAAGTATTTTTGGTAATGCTCTTTATTGTCTTCTCAGCAGCATTATCTAATGTAATAAAAGAGATATTAAAATTATTTAAGCTATAACTATTAGCTTAGGTAAAATGTATTAATATCTATGCTTAGAAATTAATATTTATATATATTAAAAATAAAAGTAATTATCACCTTTGTTTTAATATTTGCTGCTAAGCTTATACATTTATTAATGCCATCTTACACCTTAAAAAAAGAGATATCCAGTTTAGCCTATAGTTCTGCTCCATCAATGCCAGCTCTATACTAAAAGACTTTGGTCTCTATAACGCAAAACTTACTAATACTTTTTACTTATATAATACAAAACCTGCCCTAGCTTGCATAACACAGAGCCTACACTGGCCCCAGACTTTTACACGCATAGTACACTAACCTTTATATTTGCATAAAGTAGGTTTGTCTACATTAGTCTGCCTAAATTCTCATATATAAAAATATTTTATCAAGTCTTTTTTACATTGGTTTTCAGTTATATATAAACTTAATATATAGAGTAATATAGCATACTTTTAATAATAAAAAAAAAATAAATTGTTTCTATAAAGGTAATTGCTATGCCCACAAGTGCAGCTAACCATTTAGGCACTATCACCTCTAACTTTCTTTTTTAGCTACATAAAAGTAAAGGTATTATATCTGTTAAGCATGCATATTATTCTACTTTAGTAATATCATAAGACATAATACCCTTACTTAAATATAACTGCTTTATAAACAAGAGTCTAAAATAAACGATCATTAATATTTTGCCTGCATAATTTATCTCCACACTTAAGAACTTATGCATAATCCCAACCTTAAAATAAACTAATTATATATATATACTTTTCTTAAATATTTATAAATATACTTAGATATATATATATATATATTTATAAGCCCACCTCTAGACCCAACACTTATATTAATGCTTTTAAATACCATATACCCTAATGCAAAAAGCAGTCTTATCCCACCTTTCTACTCCTAGCTCCTAAGGCACTCCACTCTCTAGCTACTATCACTATAATTTATCATCACTATTATTCACTATATAATTTCATAAATCTTTATTTAACACTATATTAGACAAAATCTCTATCTACTTAGAAATACTAATTAAAGTTAAGGCTTTAGAGAAAGATAATATAGAAAGCATTGGTATATCTTAAGACTATACTTATAAGAAACAAATATTTGCTACTAACTATCAACGCTATAGTTATTGCAGCTTTGGAAAATATTAATAAGTTTAACGATAACTAAGTATATAACCCATAAGAGTCTGGCGATAAAGACAACAAGTAAACTAGCCATTTTAGCATAATTAAATGCCCTAACAAAAAAGCCAAAAAATATTAACTTCTAGGCCTAGATAATATAGTCAATATTATAAACTACCAAAGTCTTCTAATTACCATAATTATTTAAGCATATTGCTATATTGACACTTAGAATATACCTAGTTATATCTATTAAAACGCTATATTTATATTTTGCAAAATTACACTTTGTTCTACTAAGTAAACCACGATAATCTATAGTGCTCTTCTTAAGAAAAAAAACAACTTTTACACTTATAAGATTAACATTTATATACTTATCTTTTACAAAGAAAAAAACCTGCCTGCCAACTACTACAACTACTACTACCTTTTCTATGCTTAATATTTCCCATATATTCTAAAATAAAACCTAACTACTTAGAAAGATGCAAATAATCAATATAAAACTTTAACCAAGCAATCTATCTTTTCCATCCTGGCTACACCAAGATTTAATACATTTGAGAAGTTAGTATAATTACCCAACGCATTATCTATTATCTTATTATATAATGCTGATTAATAAACAGGGTTGGCTACCGTTACCCGTCTATCGCACATGGTGGCTATGATATTCCCCAACACCTTTCTTCTGTTTTAGTGGTTAGAATAATAGACAAAACAGCGCATAAGCTTAAGCATTTAAACAAATAGCTAAAATTCAAAGCCTTCTACGAGGCCAACGGCGAGCAATAAAAATGCATGGGCTTCCTTAAGGTCATAGAACGCCTAGTAACCAAAATCAACCTCAAAGACTCCTACTAGATCCAAAGGCCGCTAACAGGCAATTATAAGTTCCATGTATTCTTATATATCCCAATAATTAGCCACCAGCAAAACCAAGCCCGCTATAGCTTTATAGCAAAACAAAAAACCTACTAAACTTCAGCCAAGCGTTTACTTATACATAGCAAAATAATAAGCATGCTTAACCAGTCTCTTCTCAAAAGCCCGCTTCCCAAAGGCTAGCATATTCTAGTTGTTAAAGTTAAAGATATACACACCTTAAGCTTAGGCGCAACAACTAAAACACCACAGCAAACAAAGTTAAGCACTGCATTTAAGCCCTACCCAATTCCGTTAAAACTACCAACTGCAAAGAAACCCTCTATATTACAGCCTATACAACAATACACAACTCAATATCAAAATCAGCATAAGAGTGCTAGCAGTACACTAGGTCAGTGGCAGTAAAATTTATTATCTAAATATTAACCTTATAATACTAACGATTTATAGGTTCTTGCAACATTCCATCATCTAGTCAAAGGGTGCAGGATCCCTTTATCAGTCCTTTAGCTCTAGCATAAGTAGTGCAGAAAGGTAAAGGCATCATGAGTATGCCATAGCCTAATACATTAGATATAAGGCGCTACGCGCAACCTTTAGCATCTTAAGGTATTGCTATACTACAGCTACTTAAAGCTTGGTTAAAGCCTAAATAATCTCTAGGCAAAAGCGCTAAGGAGAAGGTACGCCGTCTCAAAAGCCTAATTTAGAAATATAAGCTGGATAGGTTAGGCATTCACCTAGAAGAGCCCCAGCAACACTCCAACGACACTAGGATCAATATCCCTATCAAACTCTCTAATAATAGTAAAAAGAATGCCCTAGATAGGGATAACATAGACTCAAAGCAAACCTTTAAAGCCACAAAACTAGCAGCCCAAAAACTATACATTTACAAAGTGCCCTTAAGAGAGGGTATAAAAAAGTATAACGGTGCTTATAATAACGCAAAAAGGTTAGCAATAGTTAACAAAGAAGCCAAGAGAAAAGGTATAAATTTTAATCACTATAAAAGCATTATCAAAGACATTAACCATCTCTTAAACAAAAAGGCCCCACGTTTAACCTTATCACAACACCAACTTAAACAAAGCAAGGCTTTAATTATAGATCTAGCCGCAGTAGGTAAAGGTGTCCGCAAGAGTACTAAACAACGGTCTTCTATTAAGAGGGTGCTGTCAGATAAGGAGGCAGGTTCAAATGCTAAGAGAACACAAAGAGGTCGCAAGTAAAAAAGTGCTGTCTATGCTTTGCTTTTTAGTTCTATGTCTATATCTCTCTATCTCTCTCTCTATCTCTCTCTCTTCTTTTTTTTTATATGTCTCCTTTTTCCCCCTATCTTATTTTATATCTCTTAAGTATCTATAAAAAATCAACTAAAGCTATATAACAAATATATTAAAAATAAAATCACTACCTTACTATATTTAAGAATAAGTACCCATGAGTATCACCCAACCTATCTATTGTAGCAAACTTAGCCCAACCTTAGCCTAAGCATTTTAGAAGTTCTCGTCAACCACATAGTCCAACTGCAACCACCGGCTCTTCTCATCCCTAGCAATTGCATTATAGGCTCTCATACGCTTGGGTACCAGCAGTTGCATCAGCTCTACACAATAGTTAAGATAAAAAAAAGCAAAGAGCAGGTCCTCGTTTATCTTAATAGAGTTTAACATAGATATAGAGAAAAGCAGCAACTCTAATCCAATAACATAACGCCTTTAAAGCGCAATACTCTGAACTAAGTGTATGCTAACCTCGAGATACACCTTTAACTCGCTAAAACGAGTGCATAGATATTCTGCAAATAAGAGAACATCGCCTTAGTTAAAGGCCGTAGTTCCCCCTCTAATAGCAAGCTATTATTGTTGCATATAGCGCCTAAACACAGAGCTTAGCTAGCAATCACTAATCCTAATAATAGTATAAACTATAGCCCGTTCAAGGTATAATAACAGCTGCATGCTAAAACTAAACCTATTAAAATTAACGAGAGGTATATAGTCGTATAGCTCCACTATGCCATCAATAAGTAAGAGCTAAATAACCCACAAATATTGGTTTGCAAAGAAGCGCTAAAGCCGTAGGCGGCTGCTGATACCATTAGAAAAGTTACAGAGATAAAAGCCCCGCTCAGCATACTTTTAAACTTGCTTAAGTTAATATTTAGTTAAAGGCTTTGTTGAGCAAGTGTGGCAATTAATAAATGTCTTGCATAAGAAGATTAAATATGCCTTATCCCAAGAAATAACATTTATAACGCAGATTAAATAAAACCCTGACAACACCAAAGCTATAGGCGCACTTATAGTTAATATAACCTAAACCTTCCGTGAATCTCCTTGTTAATAAGTATAAACAAATAATACAAAACATGCCATATTATCTTCAATATATTAAGACAGCATTTAATATTCAAGGTTCTATCTATATTGCTAAAAAAAGGCAAGCAACTCCCTCGCTGCGAGTATATCTACGTAAATGTTAAAGTCGTTAGGCTTAAAACTAAAACAATTAAAAAACGCTATTGCTGCGCTGCCTAAAATAAGTGCGCCAGTGTTTTGTATAACGGCGCAAAAGCTAGCGCCGTCCAAGTTAAACTAATTAAATAACTAGTCAATATTTTAAGCAACACAAACACTAAAGTTTATTAATCTGCAAAAGCGCCGCAGATTAACCAAATCTTATATACCTAAATATGCAAATATCATTTAGCTAAGCTCTGCAATATTAAGTAGCCTAGTAAATATATTACCTTAGCTAAAGTGCAAGTCTAATATATCGTTTAGAGAGTTTAGCAATAGGGCATTATTAGCAGTAAAAACACCCTTAGAAAAGACATAAAATTAATATAAATCAAAGTAAAAAGATACTAAGTACACTTACAATCTCTTGCCCAACTACCATTCCATATACCCTGCTCCACCCTTCCCTAGTAAATATGCCCTCTAGATATCCCAACACCTTTTCCGCCATTCGAAAAATATCAGGCCTAAAAATCATATAAAATCTAAAAACTTGCAAAAATAAGGTCAAGCAAGTCAAGCCCTAAAGTACTTAGCATATACAGTTAGCATCTCCCCTAGCTCTATATATAAAAAAAGTTAGCATCCTTTTAGGAAACATAATAGTTAACAACCTTAGAAGGTAGGCGTTGGAAATAAAAAACAATCGGTAAAAGTAAGGGATTAAGATATTAAAACAGCAAAGACTCTAAGCAGATAAAGAGTTTATAACATAAAAATACTAGATAAATGCAATAACTTAAGGTATTAAAAGAGTAAATAAATATCCTAAGCAAATAAATAGTTAAAAAGATAGGAACACCGCTAAACCTTAATATAAGTGCTGCCTCGCCACTGTGTCAAAGATATATAATCCCCAAAGCTCATTAGGTTAAGCATTACCCATTGGACTAAAAGACAGTCATCTTATCCATTATAATCCATTAGATTTATAGATAACTATATTGTCTATTATATAACTTGCCGCAATTATTAAAACTATGCTATAAAGCATTTCTGCATACACTAAAACCGCAGGTCGCCAATGCTGCACTTAATACCTTAAAATCTATACCAGTAACCCACCTTACTATTCCCACCTAGTCGCACTAATACCAATCCATTGATACATCTTCTATCCTATAAATAACGTGCTATAATTATTTAAGCTGTGCTATAGGAGATTTCTTGGCACGCTAACATCGCAGCTTAACAATATTATACACAAAGCCTTAAAACTTACTCTAGCTAGTCACTTTACTATTCCTACTTAGCCGCTTCGACACTAACCCACCAACACCTCATCTATCCTAAAACAACTACTATAACCATAGCTCTTTATAACATTAAATAGCAAATCAGCATTGCAGGCCGCCAATGCTGCACTTAATGCCTTAAAACTTACACCAGCAATATACATTGCCACTACTATCCAATAGTCTAAGCACCAATATTAAATGTATCAACCCATTACCCGTCCCATATCATCCATCCTACATCGCCTATCCTACAAACAACTGTTTTTAACCGCAATTCCATCACAGCATTGTAAACTATGATGCACATTAGGATATATTAAGATCTTCAACGCAGAGCGCCGCATCAAGAAAGCCTCGCAGGTCTCAGCCCGCAACACCACCACTATCAATTAAAATAAGCTCCAAATATATATATATTTCCTTTTTTCTTCTTCCTTTCTTCTTTATATCTCTGCAGCAAAGTCTCCAGCCAGTCAACACCCAACTCTAATCTCGCTATGTTTACAAATACGCTAATTTCGCCACAGCTCTGCAGTTCTTAGTTTATTATAATTTATCACATCTCCTTAGATATATACAGCGGCGCTAATAACACTTAAGATGATCAATCATATTGCATATATTTAAACTACATCAAATAAACACTATAGGCACCTAAGGCTATAGACTAAGCAAACGTATAAACCCTTAGCCTTAAGACATCCGTTTAAGCAAAATCTTCCTCTTTTTCTTTGCTATCATCAACTGCCGTATAATCTGTTTTATAAACCGCTCTTTTTTATTAGCGCTAGCAATAAATATATGCATATAATCCAAATATTCCTATTGCAGCGCTAAACGTAGACATCGCAGCTTCTATCAATTTGGAAACAGTCTATTATATTCATTTATAGTTAATGTTGCATTAGGCTCAATTTCAGAGTAGCATAGGGCAGTGCCCACCCCTATGCCCCTTGTTACTAGAAAACAGGGATCAAAGATGTCAAAGGGGGCTAGGTCTCAGTGGACGGCTGCGGGTAATATCAGCAAAGTCTTAGTCTTAGTAACCCTATTTATTATCAATGCGCCAGCAGGCATATTAGTAAGTGTTAGGCCACAATAGACAAGTAGGTGCAAGATAGATTGTCAAGCTTCAGCTTCGGCGACATTAATTGCCATTAACGAAACAGCAAAGGCATCGGGAGAGATTAGGTACCAATATGCAGCTGCGGGCAACGTAAAGGAGATAATATCCTCAAAAACATTATCTATCATCAAGGGGCCAGCAAAGACGTCGAAAAAGGTTAGATTTTAATCTCAATAGATAACTGCCAGCAACATAGGGGGGGCAACATCCTCAAAGATATCGTCTATTATTAATAAGCTAGCATAATCGTCGAAAGAGATTAGATCTCGCTAAACAGCTGCTAGTAACAAAGGAAAAGCCTCAGCTTCGGCGGTCAAAAAATTAAAAAAATCTATAAATCGCAACATCATAGGATCCAAAGACTATAAATATAACAGCGTCATTACACATAAAGGCTCAAATAAAACATTGCTGCTTAATAATAAAGTGCTTAGTATAATAGCTTCAAATATAACACACGTCTTAGCGCAACTCATATACATACAGTTACCACAGCTGCCGTAAGAAATCGCCCCAGCTTCAAAGGCTGGGGCATATACGCAGCCCTTCCAGAGCCCATTATTTCAGCAACATCTATAACAAACGTTATCTTCAGATATCGCAGGCACGCCGGTTACTTAAATAAGAATAGCTTTTAAGTTCGCTGCTATGCAAAATAAGCTACTCGCAAGCCCAAGGGTAAATGTTTTGCTGGTACATAATAATATATTTAGGTTATAAACGAAAAAATTAACAGCCGGTAGGTTACAGAGTCGCTTAATAACCAAACTATAAAGACCTCGTTCCAGCCGTCTAATGCATTCAGCTGCAACCTCTAGTATAAAACTCAAAATATATTAAAATGCAATAATCCTATCTAGACAAAGTTATATTAGCAATAAAAGTTAGGCAGTGGGTATAAACCACTTGCTAAAAGGTGCATCCATAGCTGCAATGTTAAAAATAACACCAACAAAAATAACAGGTAAAAGTAGCAAAAGAAAAAAAGAAGATAGGTTCAAAGTTTTACCACCAACCAATAAATCCCAGCAATATTTATAAGATTGCTAATATATGCTCACAACCATGCCGTTATATCATCAGCACCCTAACCAAAAGCACCCAAACGCCTCATTCCCAGCAGAAATTAGTATAATATCATAACAAATAGTACCATTTACCTTTCTCTCTACGCTACGCATCTCTTTAATTATTGCTTATAACTTAACTCTACAATAATATAGCCATTTTCAACAAGTCAACTCTCCCTAACCATATCTACAATACCATCAGCATAATTGCACAGCAAACATATAATATAGCAACATTACAAGGCTAACAAACAGCGGTTTCTGCCCTCTAACAAACTTGTACGGTATAAACAATATCTATGCTATAACTAGACTTTAATTTTAACACATGAAACGAACAGAAACCCCATCCGCAATGGCGCTGCCCCCTCAAAATCAACCCCTAAGCAACGGGCCCACCACCAAGTCCAACTTCCTTAGTCCAACAAAAGTCCTATAAAACCATAGCCACAAATTAACCCTAACTCATAAAACAAACAAAAACCCCATCCACAATAACGCTACCCCCTCAAGATCAACCCTCAAGCAACGAGCCCACCACCAAGTCCAACATCCATCACCCAACAATATTTCCATAATTTCAATTTGCAGCTATAAAATCTAAACTAAAAAGCTCTATTTCTCTACACTGCTACACAGCATAAAATGGATATTAAAGATGCGTTCAACTTTCGGCAAACATAATGTATATAATGGACCTAAAGAGCCTAGAACGCTTAGAAGACCTAGATAGCCCAGGGAACAGCAAGGTAGTAGGCCTGGCAGACTAGGACTAGGTAAAATAAAATAAAGTAGAGCTATATACTAAATATATAAAGGCAAAATATAAATAAAGAGACAAACAAATAGGCATTAATAGACAGGGCATAAACAAACTAGCATAAAGAGACGGGGCATAAATGGACGGGGGGGGGGGTTAGGCCAGGTAACGCCTTGGGCCAGATAACGCCTTGGGAGCCAGGTAACGCCAGGTAACGCTTTGAGCCAGGTAACGCCTTGGGCCAGGTAACGCCTTGGGAGCCAGGTAACGCCTTGGGCCAAGTAACGTCTTGGGCCAGGTAACGCCTTGGGCCAGGTAACGCCTTGGGAGCCAGGTAACGCCTTGGGAGCCAGGTAACGCCTTGGGCCAGGTAACGCCTTAAGCCAGATAACGCCTTAAGCCAAGTAACGCCTTAGGCCAGGTAACGCCTTGGGCCAGATAACGCCTTAGGCCAGGTAACGCCTTAGGCCAGATAACGCTTTAAGCCAAGTAACGCCTTAGGCCAGGTAACGCTAGGTAATGCTTAGGCTAGGTAAAATATCAGTGCTAGATAGGGTATCACTGGTGCATAGAACATCAAAAGAGGCTTAGATAGTAAACTATAGTTAAATGCAAAATGCTAATGCGCTATACATAGTCTCTATATCTTATTACAGGCCCTTATATTCAAGTCCAGGTACTCATATGCCAACCTAAATCCTTATATCCCAACCCAAATTCTCATATTTTAGCTCAAGCCTTTGCATTTAAAGTAAGGCTCTTATATCCAACACTAGGTGTTCATATTCTATGCAAGCTCTATAGCCTAGTATTAAGCTCTCATAATATATCCTAGACCCACAAGTCCAGTGCTTAATGCTTATATACACAATTAAACCCCCCCCCCCCCCCTTAGGACATGCATTAGTATAAATGTCATTTAAGCACCTCATCTAAAAGGGTCCTACCTTCTCATCAATTCTATCCAAAATCCTCTCCAGATCATCCATGCGCATCCACAGCTTTTTAAGACGTAATATATCCTCTAGTCTATATGCCATAAGGTTAATCACCCTGCCCTCAATGTTAAACACAACACAAGTCAACTTATACAGGATGTCGCGGTCAAGCTGTTGCTTCCTTTGCAAATCGCAAATCCCATCTAAGAGCGCAAAGTAGCCATCATCAAAAGTTATATAGCTTGGCTTCCTAGCGGTAAATTAGGAAAGGCTGCTATATTGCTCATTACGCGTTAAACAATAGAGTAATAGATATTAAGGTATGCTAACAAGCTGGGAGTTCTCGTAACTAAGTTCTAGGTTGCTAAAAGAAACCAAAAGTAAAAATATCAGCGTTACGCTGCCGCAAATAAATCCTATGCCTAATTGCAATAAAAGCTAGCCAAGACCAAATCCTATACAGTATTAAAAAAATAGAGAAAAGTGGTTAAAAAGCTATTAATGTTAAGATATAAACCATAGTAAAAACGCTTTAGGTGCATAACCGGCACAATATGCATTAAGCAGTTTATTTAAGGTAGCTAAATCGTCTCTAAAGAGCATGGATGCACCGTCACTAAGGTTCTTAGTAAAGTTATCGAGCCTGGTCAAAATATCATTAAACTCTAGGTCTTCCATCTCCCATGATTTGCTATTATATTATAAACCAAGTTGCGTAGGTTAACATTTTGCGCGCTAAATCAATACTCACAAATCTTGCTGCTCTTTTACAGAAAAAAAAGGCACAATATTCTCTAAAAAAGCAATATCATTGTCTCTACATTGGAGACCATCCACGTCCTCCTTGGCATATTTGAATTAGGTAATAAGGCCTTAAACGTCAATTATGGCGTAAGAGAGACCGAAAAATCAAAGCTGCTCAAATTCCTCACAAGCTACCGCCAGCGCAAACAAAGCAAAAAAAATATCTCGATAGCTCTCAAGTGCCAAAACAGCCTATTGCATAACAGCTTATACCTTATCAAGCCTTTATAGCATATCCTTTTAGCATTAAAAAACAACCTTCTTAATAAAGCTATCGTCTAAGGGTAATAAGCGCAAGAATTTCTCTAACAATTCTACCAAAAAGGTCTTAATCTCGCTATAAAATGCTATAATGCAGTCCTAGATGGCTTAGTAGTCTCCAAAATCGTCAACTTAATCCTGAAGATCATCGACTTATATGACAAAAAGCTCGTGTTTAACATCCACCACTTCGTCGCACATAAATAGTATATAGTAATCCTTGTTATCGTCGTCCTTAAAGCGGTCCTCTAATATAGGCGCCTCCACCCCCTCTCTGGCTGCACTTATGTCTTTTTTAGTAAGGTTACTCTTGCCAACATAAGCTTGCCTTGCACCAACATTAGAAAATAACCATTTAGAACGCCCAAGACCAGGAGTATAAACATAGTCTGGGTGCAAATTCCGAACGATAAAAAGTGCCAAAAATCTTTCTAAAAAAGCCTATTTGCAAGATAATATTCGTAAAGCTTTACACAGCTCTAAACTAATGTTATTATTTTTATTCAAAGCTTTAAATACCTTGCAATAAGTTAAGTTCTAAGCAAACCAATTATTAATCTCAGGCAATTTGCCGTCCTTTAAGTTATAAGCAACCTTAACATGCTAAAAAATCATATCTTCTTAGCTAGCCTAAGCAGAACTAATAAACGGCTTAACATTGTTTTGCTATTGTTTAAGAAACTGGTCTTTGATTTTATTATGCTCTTTAGGCCTTTGCTGGCAAGGTTGCTTAACGAGTGGTTTCTTAAAACGCTTATCGTTGGAAGGAATACCTCTAAGTTTATTGGTAAAAGTAGTTATTTTCTCATATCGCAGCGCTGCTTACAAAGAGGAAAAAAAGGTTAATTGTTATATTAACACGCAGGGTTTAAGTCTTACAAAAGAACAGTTGTGCGTAGTAGAGGTTCTGCAATAGCGGCCAGGTTTACACGTTTTGCTAAAAGAAAATAGGGCGATTATTGTTTTAAAAAACCACACTAAAGTTAGGGCTCTAGCGAAAAAAAGGCTATATAAAAAAGGAGCAAGTTGTTAGCTGAGACGCTAAGCTAACGCAGCTATGCAATAATAACTATAAGTACTAACTCACAATTTTATATGACAATGGAAAGAAACAAAACGTAGTAGTTAAACAAGAGAAATTCTCGTTGGCGGACAATAATAGTGCGCAGGTTGCAAAAAAAAAGTGTTAGTGTAAGGGTAACTAGGAGTAGACACAAAGAAGGGAGAAAAACCCCGCTATAAACCCAAGGCACAGTGTTTAAAAGGGCTTAAACAAAACAACCAATTGCTAATAAGGGTTTTCTCCCGCCTCTCCCAAGCCAATCTTTCATAGTAGTTATTATAGCGCCTAATTACAAAAGGGGGTTTTTTTTGTTTTTTTTTTCCCGCGGCACGTTTGCTTCCACTTAAATATTACCAACGTTCACCTCTACCATTCTCCCAATCACATAAGCCAGCCTTTATACAAAAGTTTCTTACAATAGCGCCTGCAAAAAAAAAAAGCATTAAGTTCTTCTCCTCCTCCGCTTCTAAGCAAAATCCTAATATCTCGCCCTTTAGCAGCAATAAAATACGTGGTTTTCCTACTAGCCTACCCTTATCTCCTATTAGTCTATTATCTAATAAAGCCTTGGAGTTTTCTAGTGTTGCTGGTTATTTTAACACTAAACCTTTAAACACTAAAAAAGCTCCCAATACTCCTTTGCGCCTATATACCCCACAAAACATCATTCATAGCTACCATAAGTAAAGCAACCTTTTTATAACATAAAAATTATCCATTAACGTTGCAATTTCAGGCGAGCTAGGTGGTTTTAACTGTATAGGTTAGAATGTCAAGGTTTCGCCAAAGATTGCTCTTCTGCTAGGACTAGGCGGTTGTGCTGTTGCACTACTCTTTGTACGAGATATGATACACTAGAGAGGGTTTTCCATTCTTGTTTAGTTATCGTTCTAATTCCTTTTTATAGCTTCACAGCCAAATCTGGCTACCAGCAGCTTTATTGGCTCTTTTAACCACTGCATTTGCAATACTATAAACTCTAGTAAAAATTACATTATCCAACATACTCTATGCAATAATATTTTAAAAAACAATATTAATCTAAGCATAGTTAACATAAGCATTACTAAGTTAAGCATAATATTTATTAAGCGTATAAAGCAGATTAACGCTACTATTCTAAAGCATAAAGATTTCTAAAGCTCTAACAAAGAGAATAATATTAAAGGCAAAGCTTAAAAGAAAAGCAAAAGCAAACCAAGTAAGGCCGCAATAATAATCACCCTTAGAAAATAAATAATCGCCCTCTAAAGCGCAAAGGTTATAGCAGCAATGCTTTACAAAGCTATAAGCAAGCTATTTATATTAGCGGCTAAAGTAGGGATTGCAATATTGCCTAAGGATATTATAGGCCCTTTACTAGGGATTGTTCGTTACCATTATTCAAGGCATACTATAGCTTAGATTATTTACTTTGCCATATATAATATATAAGTAGTAAATATATAGCAGAGTCTTTATATAATATCTTAATATATATTAGCTAACTTTCTACAATAGTATTGGGTATAGATGCAGGCTATGTTAATATCAGCACTTAGGATAAAAATCACAAAGACCACTATATTTAAACTGCGGGAACTTACCGCAGAGACTTAAGGTTTGGCCATTAACAATATAGCTTAAGTAGGACCAAAGGCTAAGCTACTATGCCGGCTCTTGAGCCAACCAACAAAATAATCCTCGCCACCCAAATATTCCTCTATCTATGCGACTGCTTAACTCCAGATTCTTTAGGGCTGCTAAGTAACCACAACAGCAGCATTTCCTACTATGGTCTGCGTATCATTATCTTAAATAATATTATTAGGCAAGAGAATAAAAAATCAAAGATAACAAAACATAAGCTCTGCAAGATAAGCTAAAGATAAGGCGTTATGCAACAACGTTAAAATCCTCCACCAAGCCCACTAGTCTACCACAGAGAAACTATAACCCTTATTAGCTGCAACACAATATTAATAAGCTGCTTAAATATATTAATAGCTGCCAAATACATTCAAATAATTGCAAACAGCAGCAAACCATGCCTGAGAGGCATTATATACCTAGTTAAAAGGGGCAATTAGGGCCTATCAAATAGTGATAATCTAGCTAGCAAAGGTAACGGCGACAAATGCGTTGAGTTAAACCTAGTTAAATAAAGGTTCTTAGGTTAGAAACATGTCGAAAAAGCGCGTGATCAAGTCGTATTCCACCCAAAAAGTAGCGCTGCCTATAGCGCAGCAAAGGTCCTTAGCCCAAACCTATAAATCCCAAACTACGCTAAAAGGTAACGCACAAATAACAATATATATAGCCAATACCTCTTAAAGCATGCTAAGCTATAGACAAAGGCCATATACAATAAAAGAGATTAAGTTAGGACCTTAGGTATTAAAGACAATATGCCACTAGCTATAAGGGTATAATAGGCGCTCCCAAACATGGCATTGAAATTATAGGGCATCTCTAAGTACACCTAAGGCAATAGTATTAACCATATTAATCACTATAATAAAAGAAACGCAAAAGAAACTAAAAAACACAGAGTAAATAGCTTATAAAATAAGGTCTACACCATCAGCGATACAAAATCGGATATGCTATTAAATGCCGGCGCTAAAATCTTCTAGATCTGCTTGCTCAAGGTTGCAGAAAGTAAAAGTAATAATAGCCAAGCTAATATTAATACCAAGCATACAAATGCATATGCCATAGGCATTAAAAAGTTTATAAGCTGCAATAAGAAAAGTGCCATCACCACAACCAACGTCCAAAATACCTATCTCTTAAAAGCCAAAGTAGAGATTGTCTAGCAATATTGCATAAAAAAAAACCTAGGGCTATGCCTAGAAACGAGCAAAAATAACAAGCTCCATCTTTCAAAGCCTATATCTATAGAGAGTCAATCGTAAAACTCTGCTGACAGGGAATTTAAAATTACAGCAGAGTAATAAGATAAAAAGACAGCCCAAGGCACAAAGTAGATAGGTATTCTAACAATACTACAGTTTAAAGATATAAGACAATATATGTAAAATAAGAAGTGCATATGATTTTAATAGCAAGGAGTAAGGGCATATTAAAATAAAACAATAATAAATAATTCAGAAAAAAGCAAAAAGCAATATAACCAACAAAACAAACTTATATTAATAATAGTTTAAAAGATAATTAAGCTTTGTAGCAAAAACATAAAAGATAATAGCAATATACCAAAAGAAAAAATAAGATAATAAAAGACAATACAAAGAAAAAAATAAACTTACAGAAATCTAAACTAAGGAAAAATAAACAAATAGCAACGGCAAAGGCCAAAGGCAAAGAGTTCTATAAAGGTGCACATTACGCTTGCAATAAATAGCAAGGTTATAATGTAGAAAGTTATAGGTAAAGGGCAAAACCTAGTCTATAGTGCAGGGTCCACAGCCCATAAGCTGACAAGTTAGTGGTTAAAAAGCAAAGCTGTTAAACCTTCCCTAACCATCACCCACAACTCAACTTACTCTCGCAACTCACAATTAATTATTCAATCTTGCCTTGCTATTATCCCTCAACAACCTATCAATTGAGTTTTTTTTATCAATTATCCTTTTTTATACAATTTTTCACAATAGTTCTGCCAAGTAGCAAAAACCTAATTTGCTCCTCTATTGCCCTCTAATACCAACGCTAGCAAGCAGTAACTAACAGACTAAATAGTCTATGCTCCCTAGAGCACAATTATAAAATCGCAGCCTTATAGTAACTTGCCCACCAAGGCTAACCTTCCTTCCTCCTACTACAACAGACTTTAAAAACTATTTTAATTACAGTTTCCAGCTACGCTCTGCCCACAAGTTAGTTTAGATTAGCTGTTACAGTTCCCTTCATTGCACGTTTATTTCTATTTTCAAACGCTTCCCATTATCACTATCACAATGTCATCTCCTTGCCCCCTAGCTACTAAAGCTAACGCCGCTAAACCTGGCAGTGTTAAGGTTAGTCACATTAAACTCTATCCTAATAAAACCAGCGTCATACTAACGTTAAAAGGAAATAAAACAATAGTATTGCACAGACTATCAACAATATAGTAAAAAAGGATTAAAATATTAGCCAGCAATAAAACTTAAGTAGTAGCATCGCTATATCTACCCAAAACAACACCCCTAGTGCCTCTTCTGCAAGCAACCCTAAGATAGCTAATAAGCATGCTGCTACCAATATATCACTTATCCTTATACGTCCTAATACAAATATCTCACTTAAAGGTAATAGCGCTGCTAACGGCCTTACAACAAACATCAACAACCCTAACAATCCTAACCTGCACAAATTAACCACGCCTGCTGTCCCTCCCATTAGAGAGAATAAAAGTAACAACCTACGTTCTCATAAGCTATATATAAGATATTATTACTTAACAGCTAGCTAACTATATAGTAGCCCCTAGTGATACTCTAGTTCCAGCGTCTGCTATTAATATTTAAAGTTAACCTAACGTTGACAATAAAGCTAACGAAAACACTGCTGGCACTTCGACCAACTTTAACAACGTTGACATAAACAGTTTACAAACGCAAATCAATTCCATTATAAACAACGCAGCTAAAAAAATCGCCGAAGCTATATGCAAGGCTAACCTACTCCCCAACAATCTTAAGATTGCTAGTAACTTTGCAAAGGTTATCCGCAAAAAGAACCTCTGCAACATTGCGGTTATCAACAAATATATTCAAAAGTACTATGTTGCAAAAAGTATTAGCTAAAACAAAAAAATAAAGCAGTAAAAGTAAAAGAAAAACGTTAACAAAAACAATCATAAGTAAAAACGGTGGGATTAAAGTAAGATCTATTTAAAACATATGCTAAGATAATAAGTAGACAGCTTTCCAAACACTGTGCAGTATTATAAAGAAAATATATATTACTTAGCCAAAGTTAAATATTACTTTATCTTAAAATAACTTATTAAATCTTTAGTTGCATATATATATACAATCTTAATATTCTCTTTGCAAAGACAACAAAAAAATACCTTAAGTAAAACGCCGGCGGTGGTTAGTCTTTTCCATATATAAAAAAGCACATTAATCACTTAAAGATATCACTACAAAGCCGACGCAAAAAAAAAAAGCAGGCATAAGAATGCAGCAAAGGCCACATAAGATACATTTCCTATGCTATAGGCTCGCTAGCCACATAGAAACCCTAAACAATATAGCCACGAAGAGAACTAGAGAGAAAAAACATAACAGAAAAAAACGCGCAAAGATAGCTTATCAAAGATAAAAACCTAGGACAAGCTGCACAAAACCTAGGCCTTACTGCTAACGTCGAGCCAGCACATTGCTACGAAACTTCTCCAGGCCTTTAAGGATCATAGTAATAGCACCGCTACCGGCTCTTATACGCAAAAACTCACCTATATCTTCACGCATGCTTTCAAACGTAAGGGCATGCACGTCCAAGCCTGCCTAGCAGATCGCCATAACTACAACCTCCTCCTAAGAAATCATAAGGTTAGCAAAATCATGCTAAATCTCCTTAACGATATTCTTACGCTCCCTAGGCTTGCGGCCAAAAATAATCATATTATTTCCAAGGGCATTGACTAAAACAAACTAAACGTCGTCGTCGTTAAGATTACAGTCATCGCCGTCGCCTTAATCATCTATAACATCATAAGTACACGTCTAATTCACAGAAAAAGATTGCCAGACATACCAGCCCCATCACCAAAGACAGCCAAAAAGGGACGCGCTCGAGCATTAAAACAAAAAAAAGTCGCAGAAACAGCAGCACGGGTGCTAAAAAAAACACTTGGGTCGATACGCTTAGATTAATCAGCTTGTTTATAGCGAGTTAAAGGCAGCAGAAAAGATCGTACAAAACGCTTATAGACAAAGCTCAAAACCTCCTCAATATCGCTATCGCTACTATTATTGCCACCACCGTTATTATCGTTAATAAAGAAAGCAGACAAACCAGCAATAAGAGGCAAATCAAAGACCAAGGCAGCCACAACACTCTCCTTCACGGCAAACTTAAACAAGGCCCGCTATATATCAAAATCCTTAAAAGCACACAAGACTTTGCCAGTTAGTATTAATACTGCGGCCAAGTTAACGAACAATTAAAGAAAGGCCACTTACGATATTCAACCCAATCCTTAGTCATCTACAGCTCCTCAGCGGCCTGGGCAGCAGCGGCACTAGTCAAAGAGAAACCAGGGATAAACATTATAACAGTAGTAACGCAAAATGAATAGCAGAAACAACAAGCTTGAAATAGTAACGGAGACCATATAAGGGCAATTGGGTTGGGTATATTGCGCGTAGTTGGAACGGAAGGGGGGATGTTTAGCCACGGTCCTAGCGGTCGTAGGAGTTAGGTATATGTATATATATGTTGGCTGCCAGCCCTGCACAAACCACTCAGCCATCAAAAACAGGCCCAGAGCAGAAGCTGGTGTAAACGTAAGTGTATGCTAGAGAAAGTAGGCGATAATATTATCGTCAGCATACTCCACAGTCAATACAGCCAGCCACCAGCGCAACAACAAAAAAACTCTATTCTACATAATATATTAATATAAGCACTTATTCCTAATATAACCAAGGCCCAAAAGAGCAAAAGAAAGCATAAAGCAGAGACGCTGCTTACCTAACAGGGAAAAAAAAAAGGTTTCTGCCGTTTATAACAAACTAAAAAGGCTAAACCAATAAAGAAAGTTGCTCCAAAAACACTAAAAGCGGGCCAAAGCACTGGAAAATAGCTGCTAGATACCACAATAAGGCAAACATCAGCCGATAAAGTTCAATACATAAGCTTAGTTCCTCCTATAACGTATCGAGCAAGAACACGGTAGTTAAAGGGCCAAAAAGACCCCAACCTAAATACATCGAAGCCTTAAAAATAACTAAAGGGGTTGATTACATGGCATACAAGCTGATATTGCTAGAAAAATACCATGGCCGCTACAACGCCGTCAACATTAGTTAATTATAAGGGCCAATAGACAAAAGCTGAACCAATGGTTAGCAAATGTACTAAACCTTAAAAACGATAAGATAAAGTACAAGGCAAAGAAAATAAAAAATAAGACAACCATAGAGGGTAAAGTCTTCTGCCTAATAAGTTAGAAAAGAGAGCCAAGCGGGTAAAACAAGCAGATCGTAGAGAGCATAACCAAAAAAACCCTAGACAGGCTATTGATAAGTATAAAAAGTCCAAAGGGAAGAAACGCCAAAGGCAGGCCAAAGACATAAACAAACCAGTCAAGGCACCATAGCAAGGCTAACCCAGAAAAAATAAGGATAAGTAAGACGGCGAGAATCCGCGAAGGAATCGATTCCTATATCGTAGGCGCAACAGCCGCATAAAGACTATAAACAAAGTTACTATAAGAAAAGACTAAACAAACAAAACAAAACCACCAGTCTAACAAGTCAGGGACAAACCCCTATAACAGGTCTTTTAAACCAAAATTCACTCCTCTACAGCACGCTCAGCTCCACAAGCACAAAAATCATCCTTAACCTACTCTAAACCACGCATAATAAAAGTAATTGCGCAGCGACCAGCCTTCCATCCCAGCCAACCACACATAAAGTAGCACATACAATAAAATATTAAAACACCTATACGCTCTCCAATATCAGCAATCCCGCAAATCAACTCCTTCTCCTAAAAGGTTATCAGGTTATTAAGATTATGCTAAAAATCTAAAATATTGTCAATATAGGCGCCGAGGCAGCAACCAAAACAAATAATATAACAATTGCAGACGCAGAGACTAGCACTTTAAAAGATAACCTTGTTATCTAAAAACAAATTAGTTTTATTGCCTAAAAAAAGGTAATAAAGGCTAGACTTGCCACCGCCATCAAAACCGCCAACAACATTAGCGCGGTTATAAGCGCAACGGCCAAACAAGGTCACAAAAGCTGCAGCGGGGCCAAAAACCTAAGCAGCTCAGCGCTAAAAAAAAGTGTCAGATTAATGCCATTCAGCCAAAAAGATAAAGAGTATACTCACAAGAGGCACGCAACGAGCGCAGCAGACAGAGATAATCTCAAAATCATCATCATCGTCGTCGTCAAGGTCGTCATCATCGTCATCATCAATAATAACCTCATTATTATTAGCCACCTTAGCAGAGGCACGCTTAACGAACAAGTAGCGAAAAGGATTAAGAGTATCAAGGAGCGCGTTAGAACTAATAGCGCAGACCTCGCAATCCTAGCAATCAAGGGCGGCCAAAACCAACTAAACCATAGCAGGGTCCTCAAAAAAGCAGCGGCCTTCACCAGTCAATAAGAAAGGTTGCAAAGCAAAAGGAAAAGTCGCAAAATAACAAAAAAAAAAAGGCAGGAAAAAATAAGTACTCACAAATGTCCTCACGCTCAAGCAAGTGCTCAGCAGTCTGCTAATCGTTAAGGAAAGCCATCTTAACAAAAGATAACAAAAGGCAATTAAAAAAAAAAACAAACTTTTAAACGAAACAAAAAAAGGTCACAAAGCAGAGGCTAGTAAAAAGGGGCGCAGACGCAGGCTAGCAACTACAATTAAAAAGGTTAGTTAAGTTCATTGTGGTAAAAGGAAAGAAAGTCGGGTCTGGAGGCACGGCGAAAAGCCGTTAACTTATAAACAAAGCCCCAGACACACAGACCACCCAGCCTTCCGGCCACCGCCTTCCCATGCCAATACCTAAGTAGTTAATTATAGTGCTCTAGAGCAATAAGGGCCAACTAAAGGTTCTGCCATAAAAAGGGCCATTATAATAAAAACAAGCTGTCAATAAAAACAAAAACCCAAGATAAAAAATACGCCAAAGACAAACAAAAATATAAACAAACCGGTCAAAGCACCATAGCAAGGCCAACCCAGAAAAAAATAAACAAAGATAAAAAGGCGGCGAGATACCACCGCAAAGAAATCCATTTCTTATATTATAAGCGCACCGGCCACGTAAAACCTCTAAATAAATTTACCATAAAAAAAGACTAGTCAAACAAAGCAGAACTACCAAACGAAACGACAAATCAAAGACAGACCCCCATAACAAGTCTCCAAAAACCCAGGCTCACTCCTTAGAAACGATACCAAACTACTCCTGGACCTCCCACTCCTCAAAAACAATACCATACCACTGCTAGACATCCTCAAAACCCTAAATAATAGTAGAGATCGCAGCACAACCACTCACGCTTTTAAAAACAACGCATATATCATAGCGCATAGGGGACAAGGGCAGGATATTCAGACGCCCAGCCAGATTAGTAATGCCAAAAATCAATTCCTCCACCAAAATAGCCATTAAATCATAAAGGTCATAGTCAGAGTCCATAACATTATAAACATCAGCAGAGTACTAAACACGAACGATTATATTATAATCTCAAGGGCTAGAACCTACTACAACAACATCATCATCGTCGTCTAAAAGCAGGTTAGCCTGGTTAGTAAAAATGGACGATAAAGGTTTAACTTACTAGTGCCGTCCATAGCAGCAACATAGTCATAAACACGGAGATGGGACAAAGCCTCAGAAGCCAAACCAACGGCAAAACCCTGCTAAACAAAAGCCTAAGAAACTATCAGACTAATATCACTCAATCAAAAAACAGTAAAAGGTACTCACAAAGCACGCAAAAAAAACGCAACAAATCTCAATATTATCATCATCGTCGTCATCATCATCATTGTTATTGCCCTCATTGTTATTATTATTGGCCCCGCTGTCAAAGGCAGGCTCAGCAGACGAACAGACAAAAGGGTTAAAAGTATCGGTATAGTCTTCATCAGTGTCGTCATCCTAAACAATGCCATTGTTTTAACGAAGCTAACGAATGCAAGCCTGATCCCATCGAATGATCATACGGGCCATCCAAGGGTCACGGGCAATTTGACGACCTATACAAGTTAACTTGAAAGCCACAGGATAAATGGGAAATATAAGGCAAAGGACAGCTACTTACAAAGACTCTTACGCTCAAAGATGCAGGCAGCAGCCTCTGCGCAGGTAATACAAAAAGACATCTTAACAAAGGTAACGAAGAAAAAACAAAAACAGAAACAAACTTTCAAAAGGGGACAAAAAAGGTCTTAAGGCAGAGGCTAACGAAAGGCCGGACGCAGGCTAGCAACTGCAATTAAAAAGGTTGATTGAGTTTATTATAGAGGGAGGAAAAAAGGTTAGGTCTAGAGGCAGGGCTAAAAGCTGCTGATTTATAAAAAAAGCACCGAGCGCACAAACCACCTAGCCCTCCGGCCACTGCCTTCTCGTATCAACAGTCTATTGTGGTGCTCCAGAGCAACAAAGGGGCAATTAAGGTTTTTGCCATAGGTCAGAGCCATTGTGAAAAATTAAAAGGAAAAGAACAATGGGCTCTAAATAACTAGGCATTATAGCCTATTAAGAAACATTGGAAAAAAAGGTTAAAAGAGTAAATTTAAGCAGGCGAAGCCTAATAAGGTAAATATGATGCCACAAGGGGTTATGTAGTCAATTATTTTAGCCGCTAAACCTTCTACACTAAAGCCCTCTATGTTACTAATCCTATATCTTCTTTCTTTACCTAAGCTGCTATATGCTTATTTAAAAATAACTCAGTGCCTTTTTTCTCTTATAATCTTCTCTACTTTTCATCAGCAAATGCTATTATAAGTTAATTAATCTATCTCTTGCCAACTTTATAGGTTGTCTGCTCTACCTAACCTACTTAAACACCTACACTTCTCTTCTCTACTCTACGATTACTATTGCCCAGCTAATCCAGATGCTAGGCATTTTAACCTACAGCTCTCATAGAATTGTGCTGCTTAATAATCATTTAAGCCAAAGCCAACCACACAATCCCTTCCTCCAGCAACCTTGCAACTCAACAATACCTTACATCAACAAACACCTACACTACTTTTACAAAAAACACCAGTATCACTGGGCTTAATAACATCTAGTGTTTATCTTTTGCAACCCAACATATAACATCATTAGTAAATAACAGCTCTGATTTGGTCACTTGCAGTACTGTTACACTGTCCTTTAAGTCTCCCTAGATAGGCCATCTTTCCTGCACAATTTTGCTTCCCCCCTTTCTAGGCAATAACGTGCAAGCATATAAAACTACACCTTCCTTAGGATTCAGTATTATAAGCCCCAAAATCAACCATCATCCCAACTATCACGTTTATTATGCCCATTCCCTTAACCTATGCATAGAACAACTTTCTAAGGTTACATTGTATATTATTATGCTGCACATACATTTCCCCTACACATAAAAGATTCTGATTAAGAGCATTCACCACATCAACAAGTACATCTCCCAATTGCTTCTTTATATTAGCACCCATTGTTTAATTTAAGAAAGCTAATACATTATTCAGCAACTACCTAAGCACCCTTTACAATAAATACACAACTACTCAACAATTTACGGCAGTTCTATACTAATCCCAAATTCCTATACCATGCAGCGTTGCTACAGCACATTCAACTTTCAGCTAAAACCAGGATCCTCAATATTAGCTGCGATAATATCGGCTTCCTTATTTCCGCCTACATTTTCCTGCGTACGCATAATTTGCGTATCCGCATGCTTAGTGTTGTCACCGACAACAATAAGTTAGCATCTGCCAATCGCGCCCTAAGCTAGGCTTTAAAGTATTCTTTTCTTCGCAATATATAATACAACGTTTATATTATGCAATTCCCTAACATTTACTTTTTAACGCCTAAGCGTATTTGTCTAATTATAAAAGACAACTTCCATATCTCTCTTATCACAAGCCTCATTCTCCCTCTCTATATACGCCTGCAATTAGTATTATAAAAGAGCATATAATAGTTTCGCAAGCTTTATAAGCAGCTCCTACAGCCAACTAAACAGTAGCAAATTATTTTTATGTTAGATAATGGACAACAAATGGCTAGGGAAATCCCGTTAATAGTTTACCTTTGCAACAATTAAGGCTGCCCAAATAGGTTAAAGGGCCCAGCGTACGCCGTACTAAAGGTATCTTTTAATCGCATCGATCAAAAACAGCAAAAGTAAGCCCAGAATCTCCAGGGTTAGTTTCCACACACAACATTTTAACTGCAGCACATCTTTATTCAACGCTTCCTCTATAGTGCTTCTATCCCAATAGCCAATGCCCAAGTTCTACTATCTATATATACAGCAGTTAATAGCAACAAAAACATTGTTATTGTAAGGGAAAATCTCATAGGGCCAGTTGATAAAGTATATAACATTTATCCACAATAGATAAAAGAGATCCTTTGGCATGCCAACAACAACCCCTAAGTTATAGGTGCCACAAACCTCATCAGAACCATTAAACAGGCTAGATACAATGGCATCACTTTACATATCTGGCTCCAAGCATAAGATGTGCTTAGCTCTGTTGTGCGAGAAGTGGGTAATAGTCGCATAGCTAAGAAGGTTCTCAGTCATAGATCAGTTCAGATTCGTCTCCCCCCTAGCATTTAATATAATCCTGGCATAAGTGCCAACGTAAAGGACAACTATATTATTGTTACAATATAACTCTGAGTTTTAAGTTAATTGCGGCAATAGTTAACTAGCAAAAAAATGCTTTGATAAAAATAAAGGCATTAAAGAAAAAGATTATAAGAGTTAAGGCAATATAACATAATACCTATGCAATAGAATACTTAAGGGTATAAGGTGGCGATTCTAATATATTATTAGCCTTTGCACATCAATCAATAATTTTACATACACTAATATATTATTCTAAGCCAATACCTACAAAAAACAACGAAAGACTTCCTCGACGAAAGAGCAATAATCTCCTCACAGAAACGTAGCCCTAGAGATATGCCTCATATTATCTTAACGAAGCCACCAACGCGTATAGTAAAGTAGTCTCAGCTTCCCATATTTCTCGACTTCGGCTTTAGATATAAATCGGCCGGATAGATAACTCGCCCTATGATTGGTCAGATTTGGTAACTAGCCAATCAGAGACCGATTTATCTCGAGCCAATCACAAGCTGTTAAACCGCTGCCAGAAATTCCTGCCCCCCTCTTTTGATGGCCTTACCATTCTAACGAATGGCATAAGGACCTCTGTAATCCTAAATTACCGTCCAGTTTTGTTCCTAGGCATTTTTCTATTACAATAGCTGCAACGAGCTTTGATTCACTACAACTAATGCACAGCCAGGCCAAGATACCCCGAATACTCCATCCTGGTGACTAGAGCCCATATAGGTGTGCCGTCACAAGTCCGATGTACAGAAACGAGGCGACAGCGTTGGGCATTTATGTCAACATAATCGTTGAAATGCCAGGCTTGCCTTCGAATTACCGCATTCCATGGTCTGGTATGTTACACACGGAACACACTCGTGTGCAATTTGTGGCGGCGCACACTACGCGCTCCCAGGGGCCGTAAGCATGCCTCACCGGAACCACCAGTTCACAGACGCATTCAGTCGTCCATCCGCGTTCAAGCTCCGGACACTGTGCCACCAACCTCCGGGGATGATCAGAGCGTCGCCGGGGCGCAGTGTTGTTTCCAGCATGGCTGTCTGCTTGATACGTGCGAGCTTCTTGTCCCATTTTGTCCACTCGTTTGAAGAGAACGTTCCCGGCCCATCCTGCCATACGTCATTATATAACATGGCTCTCTCCTTACCCTCCATCATCTCGGCACCACGTATCCTTGAGCTTCCCACCCGTCTGCCTAGTCGCTTTTGCGTTTCGTTGAATATCAACTCACCCGAATCCGGATCGCAAAGCCTCATGACCTTGGCGCTGCAGAGCTGTACGAAGAGGTTCGGGTTTGGATCCCGATGGAAAGGTGTAAAGGTTGGCTCGAGACCCAACCAAAGGCTCGAGTCGTACACGTGGCCTCGTCCTGCCTCTAGGACGAGGCTCGGCGTCGGGACATCCTCCTGCAGCTCCTTGGGGAGGTTATTGAGAGCCGATTGGGCGATGTATAGTTCTCGCAAGGGATGTCCTCTGACTCCTGATAGGCCGGGATAGGGTTGACCGAGCTCGTTGAAGTTAAACCGCAGCGCAGCATCAAGCAGGGCTAACGGTGCGTCAAAACGAAGAACGCGCCGATCATATTCCGTGACCTTGTCAAAGTTTTTAGGCAGGTCAAAATCCTGAGGCAGGTGACATTCGAGAATTTGTCCGAGAGCTGCCTCGAGCGTTGGTGTGGTTGCGCTTGCAGTGGATTTCAGACTGGTGACGAACTCCTCAACAGCGTCTCTGTGCAGTTTCCGAGGCTGAGGGTAAGTGAGCTCATACGGGAAAGGCGTTGCAAAGAACGAGCGCAAGTAGTCCGTCATGACCATCTTGGCTGGCTTTGACCTGTCCCTCGTTGAAGCCTCAAACCACTTCGTGAAAGCCTTCATCTCCCCCGACCTGATGAAGCGTTTGTCTGCCTTCATAACCCAAGGGGTACCTCCTGCATGGTTGGGACTTCGGAGCCATTTGAGTCGAGGATCAAGACCAGAGACTCCCGCATAATCTGTATCAATTACACCGACCTGCTTCAGGGGCTGCGTGACGGGAGGCTCAGAGCTCAAGTGCCGCCTTTGCCGCCATTTGATCCTGGAAGGCTGTTGTCGGAAGGTCAGTCCCAGAGTCGGTGGCTTGCAGCCTCTGATTAGGGTCCTCATTGTGATCTCCTAGAGGACGATTTCGTGACGGTCGACCATGGCTCTTGAGAGGGCACAGGTGGCGCTGGCCAGAGAGAAGTTAATGAGACAAAATGAGTGGTTGTGTGATTTTGGCTGCGGTCTCGACAGTCTTGTCGACTGATGTTCCAAATCAGGCGAGTTTTGTAAGAAAAGATTACCTTGGGTCGGGTTGTATTATGTAAGCGTGCATGCGCGGTCCACCAAACGCTAAGCGACTTCGCACTTCTGAGTGGGCAAGCGGCAGGGCGGGCAGGGCAGAGGCTGTGGGGTCTGGGTCCTGGGTCCTGGGTCTGCATCTGATCGATGTCCGCCCGCCTCAACTTCAACACCCATCACCGCGCACCCCGTCAACGCAGCCTGCGACCTGCGCGGAGAGGCGAAACATCTGCACGCAACATTATTTGACAAACAAGTCCATCCGCCACTCGACGTCTGCTTCGGCGCCTTGGGATTCTGCTCTGTGCCTCTGCTTATCTGCGCGACTCGGACAGGACCCCCGCCATGCGAGCAACCTCCCAGGCTTCCTTTTGACTTTTTGGCGCCCACGACCGAAGAAGAGTTCATCCCACTCTCGACCACAGACGCACCTCGAAACTTTGTGTGGCGTCCGCCCTCGACTGCGAGATCTTCCACTCCGACGCCGCGACTGCGATAACCCTCTCTGAAATTTGACGCGTCAACACTCGACCTGCCTCGACTTCTCTGCAGGCAGCGGCGCCCCCCAGCCACCCCATCGACCGAACATGTCGACCTCTTCAGGTCCACCCGAGTCGTGGATAGCATCCTTCTGCTCCTTGCTAGGCCACGAATACTTTGCAGAAGTCTCTGAGGAGTTCATCGAGGATGATTTTAACCTTACCGGGCTGCAATCCCAGGTTCCCATGTACAAGGAGGCCCTCGAGGTACGATATGACCCGCCGCCGTTCCACTTCTGCATCAATATTGAGGTCCACCTGACACTGATGTGACAATGCGCAGATGATACTCGATGTTGAGCCTGAGGATGATGAGGATGAGGAGGAGGATGAAGACGAGGACGAGGAGGACATAAGCGCCGACGCCCTAGACCGCAGGCTGCCCGGCGAGCGGCGGCAACACAACCGGATGAACAGCGACCTCTCCGTGATCGAATCGTCCGCCGAGATGCTCTACGGCTTAATACATCAGCGGTACATCTGCTCACGGGCAGGAATACAGCAGATGAGCGAGAAGTACGAGCTGGGCCACTTCGGCGTGTGCCCCCGAACCAACTGCAACCAGGCCCGCACCCTGCCCGTGGGGCTGTCCGACATACCAGGCGAGGACACGGTCAAGCTGTTCTGTCCGTCCTGCCTCGACGTCTACGTCCCGCCCAACAGCCGCTTCCAGACCGTGGACGGGGCCTTCTTCGGCCGCACCTTTGGCGCCCTGTTCCTGCTGACCTTCCCCGACTATGACTACTCCAAGCACGGCGCCGAGCTGCTGCCTCACAACGCGCTGCACATCTCGCGCCGCTCCGGCGAGGACGACACCATGATGAATGGCATGCACGCGCGTAACATCGCGCCTGGCCTCGGTCCCGGCAAGATCTACGAGCCCAAGATCTACGGCTTCCGGGTCTCGGAGCTGGCTAGGTCCGGCCCGCGCATGCAGTGGCTGCGCGACAAGCCTTCCGACATCCACGAGCTGGACGAGGTGCGCAGGTATGCACTGGAGAACCCCGACTCCGACGACGACGAGAGCATGAATGGTACCAGCAGCAGACCGCCACGACGCGTCCGGCGCCGCCCCCAGCGGCAGGACGAGAACGGCAGTCCTATGGCAATCGAGGCCAATGGCGTGGAGTCGGAGCTATAGCGAAGCAAGCGGAAAGCGTCACACATCACTCTTCGCACTCGGGCCAGGCCACGAAGACCCGTGTCCTCGAGAATGCCTCCTCGGATACTGGTTGGCAGGCAGGAGGAAAGGTCGCCCAACACTTTGGTCAACCTGGGCAGATACTCCGTCCTGCACGAGGACCTGGAGCTCGACATGGTTTCGAATTGCCGCCGAAACCTAGGTAGCCGCCACCGAGGGTGTGTTATCATTCAAGCCTTGCCTGTGTCGATTGTGACTGCCAGGTGGAAGACGAGCCTCTCACGTTCGATGAACTTTGAAATTTCCCGATCCGCATCCACTCATCCCATCAATTTACCAACACCACCCACACACAGGTGGAGACGAAACGACAGCTTTTGGTGCACACAAATACTGGTTCCTAGGTCGCTTGTCTGCTGAAGACCGGCCTGAAGATTACCAGCCGCAGCAAAAAGGACCAACGTCAACAAGATCCACGCTCTCCACACGTCGTATGCGTGATGTTGAGGTCTCTGAGTGAGGCATGACCGTGACGGCCATGCGCGGCGGAAAGCGGTCTGGTGAGCAGGCACAGCAGAAATCCGAAGCAGCATAGGCGCGCAGCAAAGAGACTACTTCTGAGGAAGAAGCGAGGTGTTCGGAGGGGCATCGGGCATGGGGCCAAGGGCAAGGGCAAGGTTAAAGAAATCCAACCTCATCATCGTTCA
Source organism: Dendrostoma leiphaemia (assembly GCA_026120015.1). NCBI lineage: Eukaryota > Fungi > Ascomycota > Sordariomycetes > Diaporthales > Erythrogloeaceae > Dendrostoma > Dendrostoma leiphaemia. The sequence goes on along the minus strand of JALRMF010000043.1, from coordinate 181,726 downwards.
ATACTTTTGCATTGTGATAGGCGTTGTCTCACATGCTCTTCTTAGTCCGTTCTTCATTCTTCTCATTCTGATTTTGAAGACCGGTTGGGGGCGGTTGGGGTAGGGGAGGTGTGAAGGGTAGGTTCTTAAGCATCGAATGCGAGCCGTTTTAGGCAATTTGATAACATTAATCGTCTTTGCAACATTACTTTGGTACACAAGACCCTTCATGCATTTACCGTGACCACATACGTAAATGAACAGCATCTGCGTCCGTCACCAATATCACAGCTCATCGACACAAAGCAACACTTCATGAAACTACGTATAGACTTCTCATTCGTTCGGATCGCTCCAGGACTAAGTTACTTGTCGCCTTAAGAGGAAGAAACAGTATCAAGAAACATCAACAAGCAAAGCAGTGAGGGTATTCATGATTTTCTCCACGCTCGCATACGTGAAACAACCAACGAGTCGGCAATACAGGATCGTCATGGTATGCCCACGCAATTTCCCTTCAAATGCCGAAGTGCTTCAAAACCTGTCAAATAAACACATTTACTGCTTCTCGGTCTGGATGGGGGTGGACTCCTGAACGCTGACACCACCCTCGGCAGGCTTCACGGGCTCGGTCGTCTCGGTTGTGGTAGAAGCGCCGGGAGCAGCCGGAGCACCCGGACCGGACGACGGCGCGTCGGTCTGTGGGGTCTTCTCGGCGCCAAAGACTCGCTCGAGACCCGCAGCCTTGTATGCCGAGCCGCCATGCTCGTCCTTCTTAAGGTCCGCGAGGCGGCGGGCCTCGGTGTGGACATCCTGCAGCTGCTTCTGGCCCTGGTTGTCTGCGTATGGGGCAGGCACTCTCAGTCTCTGGTCTTGCCTTATAGGATGGGAAGGAGGGGACACAGGCAGGACACGAGTGTGTTCACTTACAAAAGTCAACCAGCTTCTTGCCGGTGGGAGTGTTAGTCGCCTTCTCAAAGTAGCTGCCCAGCCCGGAGAATAGGGTGTTGGCGCGGGCGGTGATGCCGTAGCTCTGGTCGGCCGTCTTGGCGCGGTCGAGGGCGTGGTACTTGGAGTCGAGCTCGGTGAGCTTGGTCATGAAGCGCGTGGACACGCCGTGCTGGTTGTCGAGGGCGATGGCACGCTGGATGGCGGCGTCGCCCACCACGTAGCCGTGTGCCAGGTACTCGGCGATGATGCGGGCGCGGGGCTTCTCCTCTTGCGTGATCTCGTCCGAGTCGCGGTCCTTGTTCGCCGACACGGCCACGTCGTCGTCGGGCGAGGTGCCCGACGCAGATGTCACGCTGATGTGGGAAGAGCCGAGTTGGGTGTTGTTGAGCAGGAGAGCGGTCTTTGCGGCGGTGTCCTTCTCTGCGTGTGGGGATTAGTATGTCTTATTTAGAATGGAGTGTGTTGGATGAAGTAAGGGCCTACCAAAGGTCACAGTGGCCGACTTGGTCTTCTCCTCGGTCTGGACATCGAGGCTGGTGATCTTGCCGCAGAAGCTGAAGAAGTCACGGATCTCCTTGTCCTCGGTCGTACCCGCGATGTTCTTGACGTTGACGGTGGTGGCAGACATTTTGAATTTGTCTAGGAATTGAAGAGGGGTAGCTTGGGTAGCCTGGAAAGTTTGGAAAGTTAAAGGTGTGATGTAGTTGAGTGTAGGAGGAGTCTCGAGAGGCCACAGAGGAGAAGTTGTAGGCGATGGTTTGTTTTATGAGATCTGGAAGTGCAGCTAGCGCATGTGAAGACGAATGATCCAGGTCGTTGACACTGAGCGATATCTGGCGTGGCTGGGTCGGATCGTTCTCTCCTGACGAGGCGAGGCGAGTCAACACGGTTGATGGATACTGCAGCGGATTGAGGGGCAACAGGGCGACGTCATCCCCTTGCTAGAAGCTACAGTGGGGGGCGGGGGCAGTTACCCGATCCCTTGTCTGGCTCAACGGTTTCGCTGCAGGCGTGGCTGAGCAGCTCTGAGGTACCTGCACACTCACCTCGGACTGCGGATCACAACAAGTATTCTTCGTGGGCCAGGCAAGCTGGAGCAAGCAGGCTGCCTCCGTCCACGAATGTTCTACACTCACCAGCACCACCCTCGCTGAGGTATTCCAACCTGCTTACCCCATTTGCCTCACCAGATTTTTGGCATGTGAAATTCATTACGCACCACGGCATATCTTGCTCGCCTCAGCCTGTGTCTATGATTGTGATGCTGTGGAAACCAGATGTCTCACGGCTTTTCACTGCCGGGCTGTTGCATATGTGACGTTTCGTAGGTATGGCAGTCTCGCCCAAAAACTCCAAGGAAGCTGGGATACGATGAATCAAAGGAAATCCATGTCATTGTGCTTGATGCTAGTCGTCTTCAGACTCTAGTTGACTGGAGGATCGCATGTCTCTCCATCCCACAATCCTCTGTGCAAGCCCATCAGAACTCCCCGCTCAGGCTCAGTTATTTCGGCACCGTCTTGCTGACTTTCTCCTTTGCGGCATCCTCGAGGGGTCCCTTGGGGTTTGAGGACAGGTTCTAACAAGGTCGAATTATCAGAAAGTGAACAAGTACATAAATTTCTTCGCGACATCCAAGGACTTACCTCCAATTCAGACTGGTTGTTCTCTGCCTTGTTGTCGGTGTTGGAGACGCCCTGGCCACCGGCGGGCTGACCCACCTGAGCACCGCTCTGCTGCTCAGGGGGAGGAGACTGACGACCTTCGCCGGAAGACATGTTGACGAGCAAGGTTTTTGAGAATTCGGTCTTGTATGGAAGATGTGTGTTTCCGTAGACTACCGCGATTGTCAGCGTTTGCGTACTCAGGAGGCGACTGTCGTGGTCCGGTTCGGCGCGTTGGCTTGGTAGACGACTTGACTCACAAAAAGGTTTTGCTGCGGAATGGGACTTGGTTGTGAATAAAGACGACGTTGTAAAAGACACAAGAAGTCGAGAATCGGTCAATTGGAATTTAAATGCGCGCTGGTCTGCTCCGGTGGTGCCTGCTTTGGCCTTCCTCTCGCGGCAGCGCTCACCTATGTCATACGTTGGGGCCAGGTCCACGGCTACTGCCATTTCGTCATTGTGACCGGGAAAATGACGTTCCTTCCTGCACATCGCTCCAACCTGTAGCCGCTGTCTCAACGAAGGGGTTTATTAACCACAACCCAGGCCTTCTGGAATATTTCCTGTTTCAATTCGAGGGTCTGACTGCATTTGAAGGAACATCGGTGCATCAGGGTACCCCGGCTTGTACAGCCACTAGGGTTAAGACTATGGAGACCCAAGTGACCCTGCCCAGCGTGCGAGAATAAGAAGACATTCGCGGTTTCTTATTTCTTCTCCAGCCGGTGGAAAACCCAAAGCAACCCTTGGTTCTACTCGATTTGTCCACATTCAAGCGACGATATGAGAAGAAATGGAAGGGAGTATCAAGTCTCATCGCTACAACATCAACTCCTAAAGACTATTGCCACCCCCCGGGCCCAATTTTCTGAAGAGCACTACTAAAATTACCTAGGTAGGTACATACCTGAGTGATAAGCTTGCGCAGTATTCGCCCATTGAACAGCGGGAATAAGTAATCACGACATTCCTTTCAGAGCTGTATTACTCCGGCAGATACTTGCGACGCTGCAACTGAAGTCAACCTGTGCAAACTTAAGTTGTAAGCGCGGACGAACACACGAATATGCTGACGAGGGTCTTATGGGCACAGAGGAAAAGGAATTAGCAATGAGTTTAGACGAGGAAATGCCATTAATCGCCCTCGTCCAAACCCTCCCCCCCTCCTCTTCTTCGTTGGCGGCTGATCGTTCCACAGTTTGCAGCAGGATGCTGGGCAGGTTCCCTTCACGTTCGTCATGGTCATCTTTTCAAGAGTAGAGGCAGCCGGTTGACCACAGACTAGGCACACGTTGCCCACACGAGACAGCTGGAGGGCCAAAGTGGCTGATGTGAAAGTGTTGTCATTACTCAATAGGCAGACGCCCATGAGGCCGAAGACAAGGTAAACAAACCTTGCTCAAATTCCCACACCCGAGATGATCGATGATAAGACCAGCAACGAGGAGCTGTGCCACGTTCCAGGGATGCCCTCAGATGGTTCCAGTACGCTGCCCAGGCAATTCAAATTCAGCAAGAAAGGACTCGCCGTGCTCGACCTCGAGCCGCAGAGCTCGCCAGTCTTCACGGACGTGCCTGTTACAGCTGGGAGACCGACCTGGACTACGTAGTTGTCTTCAAGGCTCCTGCGTGGGACGATTCTGGAGAGGACGTTTTTACGATAGCCTTCAATACCCTAAGAGATGGCAAAGGGGCAGCCAATCATTCGAACCGACGAAAATGGCTCAGCATGAAGCAGCAAGCGTGAAGACATCGCGGAAAATCCAGGCAAACTAACCCGAGGCAACGGCCAGGGTCGGGATTTGGAGGTGGAGGCTCAGGTACGGGCAGTCCAATATTCCTGCTCTGCTCGGGGGAGGGGGCATCCTGCTACGAGTGAGCTGACTCTCGAACTACCAGTCGTCATCTTTTCGATCCTAGATCAAATCCTCGACAACGTCGCGCAACTCCTCATCAACCATATCCGCAAGAAAGCATCTGTTGTTTTCGGCAAGAACAAGGACGAATCTGGCAATATTCAAGCAAAAGTCCTTCCTTCGAGATGCCACCCAGCTTCCCGTGGGTTAGGTTTGAGGCGTTCAGCCCATGAGGAGTCATCATGTTAGATTAGTTCTATTATCTTGCCACAACACGCGGGTTTGACAAGACATCTGGTGGAACATGTAGGGACAGGAGGCACAGTCATCTTCAACATCAGCAACGCATCGCAACAGCTGTTCATTCAGTGTGTTAGGGATCACTGGCCATCTGTCTGCTGGTGCCGGGGTGATTGGTATAGTGAACTCTCCACGATGGGGCACATCGTATCTCCAATCAAGAGGGAAGAATGCACGGCTGGCGATGTTGAAGACTGATTTCCGTAAAACGTTGCCGTCTCAATGAGGTGTATCACGGGTGTGACAATCAGTGCTTCTCTCTGACTGTGTTGCTTAGGCGTTGAGTCTGTTCTGTCCCGATGCCAAGGTCCAGTATGACTCTTCCAAAATGTTCATATGAGCCTACCACTTCAGTGGCCCGATGTGTTGTTCTGAAGCCAGACATGAATTTCAGTGGACGTCGGGTCAATATCTTACGTCAGCAGTGCACTTCCAGGGTCCTCGGCCCTGTGGAGGAGGGATCCCCGTTCACCCCGCCCGCTTCCACGGACTGCGTGCTTGCGGCAGGGTTCCCGAAGCTACTATGTACGAAGCTGGGGTGCGAGTGGTGTTTGGAGGTCCAAACACGTCCGACGTCCAGCCACCAACCTCGACTGCAACTCCAAACAGTCGAGTTGCGCATAACATTTCATTTTAACAAGCTACCAGCAGCTGTGCTACCAGACGTCCCACCTGCCCTGTTTACCAGGCCCGGCCGTCCTTCCTCCCTTGCCTCATCTTTCCATGGTCTGACAACAGACTGTTGTCCCGCGGTCAGCAAGTGACTTGCTGAGCTGACTGACATCCACTTCCAATACTCCCACGCTTCGACGGCGCTGCCATATTGCCTCCACTACGACTGGCAGATCCACTGGGAACAGACCACCTCACTACGACCAACTCGGGGTTATTTCTCTCGTCTCCAAATCCTGCCACGCCTTCTCGCCATCATGCCTGACCTCAACTCGGTGCCTGAATCCCCCCGTGTCCTCGCCCTCTCCAGACGAACCTCGTCCGCCCAGATGCCTCCTCCACCAGCTCCTGCCTCGGGCTCTTCGCCTTCAGATGCCGCCCTTAACATCCTCCCTTCCAATCTGAACGCTGTCACCACCGGTGCACCCATCGCTCCAGCTCTCCCTTCCCCCATCCTCGCTTCGGCTAGCTTGTCGTCACAACGAACGGCGGAGGCATCGTCTGCGACCTCTGGTCCAGGGCCCATACGGCACCCGCGACCGCTGACCGCTGCGGACCTCCACCAGCAGCTTGAAAAGGAGCAGGAGGCTGTGGTATGTCTTCATGGAGCATAGCAAGCTAGGTTGTTCATTTATGCAAGAGCTAACGAATCTATCCTAGGTGAATCGTCTCACCCGCGAGCTCGACCTCCTTCGCCAGGCACATAATGCCTCCGTAGCCTCCAACACCTCGTCTACCTCTGCAGGCGCCTCGGCCTCTGGCGCAGAGATTCCCATCATTCCCGACGGCAGGCAGCACCTACTGTCCGGATCGGGCTTCTCGATTCCATCCTCCAGCGGCCGGCGACATACGAGGAGCGGTTCGAGCGCCAGTACCCGCAGCATCGCAGCGACTGCAGGCTCGGCCTCGGTCGTGGGTGGTCCTGCTCACAGCACATCTGTCGTGAACATCACGGCTCCTGCGCCAATCAGACCCGGCGCTACGGCCCTGAGCCGCCAAAATAGCACGCAATCTCACTCCCGGCAGAGTCTAAGCAGCTCTCCTGCTCATGCTTCGTCGTGGGCTTCCTCACACATGGCCGACGCCGCTCACGCAGGCTACTTTCCCCTCCGCTCGCCTCCGACCAACCCCACGGCAGTGGCACCGGCGGTCTCGAACCCATCCGCGACGCCCACGCCGGGCGCGGACCATATGTCCCCCTCGATGATGCCGGCAACCTCGCGGTACGAAGAGACGGCCTTCTACAGGCAGGAGCTGGACGGTGTGAAGCGTGAGAACGAGGCGTTGAAGAGACGCATCCGCGACCTCGAGCGCATGATGCGCGAGAGGAGGACGAGTGACGGCAGCACGAGGCCGCGGAGTGAGAGTGTCAGTACCACGGCCAGCGTCAATGTTGCGTCGACCGGGGGCGCGAGCATTGCACGCCCCAGGAATGAGCGGGTCACGAGCATGATGAGCACGTCGGGCAGCATGACGAGTGTAGCTGTTGGCGTTCCCGAGGATGAGGTCAAGGTTGGCGAGAGTGCAGCCAGTGCAGGAATGCGTGGTGCGTCTGCGTCTGCGACTACACCCGCACATCCCGAAGGTGTGCAGGGTGCGTCGGCAGCTTGAGCCTTGTGGACAGGCTGTGCGCCTCGGCTCTTGAACCCTGGATGCGGCCAGGTACGACAAGCCCAGCCCCGTTCCCGCTCATCCCACATTCAACTGCGAGAGAAGAGGAATTGCGGAACTGGACCATTCTGAGGGGAAGCAGCCACCTTAAGGTGGGATCCACCCCCCCCCCCCCCGAATGGGCAGTATCCTGGCCTGTTTCGTCACGTTGATGATCGGATCTTATTCAGTACGGAATGACAATTGCCTGGCGTTTTGGAGTGCACACAAAGGGTTTATGGTGATTCGCCAGGGAACAGTCGGGAAGGTGGGATAGGATAGCGAGAATATCTGAGAGAAATCGACTCTTCAGATTCCGAAGACCAGACTCGGTGTTCCCCACAAAATTCTGTTCAAAGAGGATATCCGAAATGCTTCGAACTTTTCCCCTCAACATACGAGATGGTAAAACCCCTTCCCCTGGGTCCTCTGTTCCTCCTCTCACAACTCATCCACGATCTCAATGTTGGTTTCGACATTCCCCTGCGTCGCGCGACTGTAAGGGCATACTTCTTTCGCCTTGGCAACCACCTTCTCTACCTCACTCCGCTCCAGCCCATTGACCCGAACCGTCATGTCTACTCTGATGCTCATGTCGAGCTTTTTCATGTCGCCGACCAGATGCACAGTCGTGTCCACCACGCTGTCCTCCTTTTTCCCGGGCATCTTGATACCCATGCTCGCGGCGCTTGCGTTCATGGCGCTTTGGAAACATGCTCCGTACCCCGCCGCGAAGAGCTCCTCCGGGTTGGTCTTGCCCCTGTCGCCCGTGCCGCCGAGCGTCTTGGCCATGGTGAGGTCCACGTTCAGGTCGTCGCCCTCGACGTGGCCCGTGCGTGCGCCAACGACGCGCGCGTGGGCACTGTAGAGAGTCGGTGCCGTGGCCGTGTTGAGCGGGCGCATGAGCTGGGCTGGACGGGCGGTGGTGCTGAGGAGGGACGGGCGGGCGGCGTGCCGTGTGAGAGGGGCGAGGGCTGTGCGGAGGGCGGCCATTGTGAGTGCTGAGTCTCGGCAGACCCAAAATTAATTAGTTCTCTTGTTTTTCTCGAAGAAGATTCTATCGGAGACCTTAATTGAATCGGGGACAGAGGGGGGGAAACAGGACAGAGAAGGGCGCTCGACTCTGTCCTTTGATTTTGTTGAACGGTTTTAATCGAACTGACTTTCGTGACGTATTGGAGCTGCTCTTGGCCTGGTCCGCCGCCAGCACTAGGGACGTCCCGCTAGTAGGCCAACTGACGTCCTCGACAACGTTGCGGCTTTGCTTAGTGCTAATTCATTCACGTACGACGACGCCTCTCTCTCTGTTTGTCCCTCTAGTCTTCTCTACATATCCAGCCGAGAGATGCTGCAGCAGGCAAGATTTTCCCTGACGTGCATTTTTCTTCCTCTTAAGAATGCCTCACTCTAGGCATACGACATCCAGTCTCACGCACGAAACTACAGCTTTGTGATGCTCAAGTATACCCACAGCGAAGTTGCTTGCGAGCACTTGTAGATGAGTCTATGCACGCCTATTGTTACCACTGTTCTGCCAAGGGCTCTCCTCCTGCGATCTTCTCGTCCAAGGCCGCCAGCTTGAGGCAAAGGCAACCCGGAGATGGGACACCCAGACGTAGCTTGAGAAAGCGTCCGAAACACCGAGTCCCTGGGAGAGAGGCTTGAGATCCTGTGAAGAGGTGCAGTATGACATAGGAGGGAGTATGTGAGGGAGTGTGAGGCACTTGAGTAGACAAGACAAGTCCAATCCTTGGTGAAATTCTTTAGAAGAATTTACCTCGGGGCGGGGCGGCTACCTTGAAATATCATTCCGCCGTAGTATGACTTGATGCGAAATCTTCGAGTGGCGTGCATCCCTATGTACAACTAAATACCCAAGTAGGTAGGTGACTGCCCCCCTGGTCTTGTACACCGCCCTCTCCCTAAGGAGGCTCCTGCCCGAACGTTCAACTGGTGAAAGACGCGATATTAGCCTCGTGTTGTATATTCTGCATTGATCACTCCCGCTCACCTGGGTAGGTCGCAATCAGCATGATCAATCGGCCCCAGACTCAAAAGTGACCCCCGAAAGTGTATTCGCGGTCATCCCACTCACATGATCGACGATCCGTCGCATGGGGATCTCGGCAATCTGATCTCAGCCTGTGCCACCAGTTCCCGGCTGACGATCGATTACTGTACTTACTTGCATAAGACTTGGAAAACCTGGCACATGCAAGGACTCGGTCCACGGTCGCAGTAAGATCGGTTAGGATCTTGCCGATGACTAATGCGCCCTAACCCTTCTGACTTCACGTCTTCACTTTGGTGATCTCTGGAAACAGCAAACGGCCTGGAAAGAGTTCGGTCAAAACTTGAGGCATGATAACTTCGGCTCGAAGGAAAAGGGGCGGAGACAACCTACCATAATGTATAAACGGGAAGCCCTCCCCCATCCCCGCCGCCCCAATCAAGACCGGGTATGTGAGGATGTTAGCGGCCAGACATACTTGGTGAGCAGGAAGAATTCAGCATCGCTCATTCGATTGATTAGATTGAAACCGATTACTATAGTGCTTATGCAGTTCAGACTTTCATAACAGAAGTATATACGGGGGTACCGATGGCGCGCCCTTTGAGAATAATGCTCGAAACCATGAATCATACCATCCTTTCCTGTTCTCTCATGGACCACCCACTATGCAGGGCCTTCTTACATCGTCATCATGACCGCTGCGACAAGCGCAACAGCCATCAACGACAGGCTGCTCCTCACACCCGCCGCAGCATCCTCCTGGCTTGCCGCGGTCGCCGCATCCTCGGTGGTGTTGCACAGCCCGGTGGCTTCCAGGTTACTCTGCAGAATCCACACCTTGGGCTGGCCTTTGGCCATGTACTGGGTCACGTTACCCGTGTCGTCCGCGGTGCTGGTCGTGCAGCTCAACAGCTCCACGACGTCGTCACCCGCCTCGAAGCCGCCGATGGACAGCTTGTAGCTGGTCCCCGAGCTGCTGAGGTTCACGACGCACGAGACGATCTGGTAGCCGTCAGGGCCCTTGGTCTGGCACAGGTGGTTCGTGTCGACGTGCAGGTTCTGCGCCTGCGAGCCGATGTAGGTGGTTGACTCGGAGGCCGTCAGGTTGATCATAGTGTTGCGGGCCGTGTTGAGCTTCTTGGCGGTCTGGTACAACTCCGCCGAGGTGTTGTAGCCCGAGAGCCAGATGGCCTCGCGGTTCGCCGGGACTTCGCCACCGCTGTAGTGCTGCTCTTGACCCTGGTAGACTGTAGATGAACATGTTAGCCGGGAGGTTGGTCGTTGCATGATCTTCGCATGCGGTTTACATACCGAGAGGAATTCCATCGTTGAGAATGATATAGGTCATGGCATTCTTGGCGAGCGCCATGTCGTCGTTGTAGCTGGCGAAACGAGCCATGTCATGGTTCTCGGCGAACGAGCCCAGAACGGAGGTGTCGTTGCAGGCGTCACGCGCCTGGTCCCGAACTTCAGATAGGTCGGTCATCGCTCCGCCGTTGAACGCGTCGACAAGCTTGTAGTACTCCAGATAGTTTGGCATACCAGGGAGAAGTCCGTCGGTTTGGTACGGACAGAAATCCGTAACCTCACCAGTCAGTACCTCGCCCAACGCGAAGACGCCGGAGTTGGACACGAAAGTCGGCAGGAAATCTGGGTTGACATGCTTGGCAGCATCAATGCGGATGCCGTCAATAGTGTAGTTGGATATGAGTTCCTTGATCCAAGTACCAAACTCGTCCACGACGCTGTCCGATTCGGTATCCAGATCGGCGAGCGCAACGCCCAGAGGATACAGCCAACAGTCCTGATCTATGAATCAAAGTGTAAGCATGCCACCTCAAGAATGATCCACGGCAATCAATGAGTCCCAAAAATTAGACCTACAGTTGGTCGCATTGGTCCACTCAGTCACGTTGCAGTAAGGGTGATAGTATTCCTCTTTGTTGAACGGGTCGATGAGGGAGTAGTCAACTGGCGGTGGCCAGGTATTGTCGAAGGCTTGAGCCATATTATTGACCACAACGTCGACAAGGAAGTACATGCCGCGGTTGTGAAGGGCGTCAGACAGCTTCTGAAGCTCATCCGCGGTGCCAAAGTGCTCGTTGACCGCGTACAGGTCATCTTGCCAGTAGCCGTGGTACGCGTCGCCGACTATGGTTTCATTGTCGATGTTGTGAATTACTGGGCTGATTTGAACGGCCGTGAATCCCATGTCTGCAAATAGCAGACGGTCGTCAGCACTTTATCCCACAGGCTTTCACTGGCCAGGGACACAGAAGACGTGTTCTTACCTTGGATATAATCCAGGTGATCAATAAGGCCGGCCCATGATCCGTTGCAAAAGACTGATAAATCATCACAAGCGTCTGTGGTCGACCCGTCGGTCTTCGCGAAACGGTCAACCATCACCTGGTAAATAGACCTCGACTTCCATTCCTCCGTCGTGGCGGCGTCAGAGACGCCAAGCAGGGCCGTAGCCGCTGCAAAAGCGAGTGAAGCAGCGAGCATGATGCTCTCAAGATATTAAAGAGAGTATACTACACTTCAACAACGTTTGAACGCGTAGTAAATGAGTGTTGAGAGGTCCGTGACGATACCTCCACCTATTCACTGATATGGTCACCCGCGGCTTCGAAATGAGAGTCAATGTTATGGAGGAAGAAGCAGCACAGTCCCTTGTTTCCCCAGGTATTAAAGTTGGTTGGCAGACAAACGAATGACTGAGGGAAGACAGGAGGTGCCGAGTAAAGACCAACAACAACCCACAGCGCGTGGAGGAAATGAAGAGAGGTGAAGGGTCATCAGGTGGTCCAAGGGGAGATTGGCAGTTGTTCGGCTCTTGGGTCCATGTGCTATGGTGTGTCCTTCATCGCAGGCCCCCGGAATGACAGGGGCCCTATCACAATGGCCCGTCATGACCGGGGGAAGACTCGTTCACGCCCCAATTCTGGCCAACGCGGGCGCACGCTCTGGGAAAGCGATTCGGCCTCGCGAATTGCGACGGCTCGGCCACAGCGAGAATACGGCACTTGCCAAGGGCGTCATGAGTGATGCGACCAGCTGTCAGACAGGCTTGTGGACCAAAGCTGAAGGACTCCCTCCGCAGAGAGGCTTGGTGATGCTGGGGTAGAGATTTACGAGAAGCTTGTCTTCGATCCGTAAGGGCAAGCTCTGAGCCTTTCGACGGCTGTGTGGAGCCTTGAACACTGTCATGTACCGAGTACTTTGTCCGAAGACGAGACCTCACCCAGGAAGTCGGGCCGTTGGACGGTGCTGGCTTCCATCGGGCGGCACCAGAAGAGCGAGGATATTATCAAAGGTCGTATCCAGAGATTGCGACGATACTAGCCAGTGATCGTGTGAGAGGCGCAGGGCGGATGGCCATTGGCGCGAAGAGTCTGGTCGTGCCCCTGTCACCATGACCGCGGCCCATTTTTCTTCCTGTTCTCCCTTTCCCTATGCAGAAGCGCATGCGCGCCACGCAGCCGAACTTCTAATCGGTCTATCGGTCAGTTTTGCACGTGTGGTATCATCGGTACCTGAGCGATACCACCTCGACACCATCGCGAACTCTGACGCCCGATAAGGAAGTATGATTGAGATCGACACGTCCAGCCGGAGAATATGGGCTCTCTGGCGTCTGGCGTCTGGCGTCCCCTTCTCTGTCCGCGGACACATCTCTTGAACCCAACCGGTCAAGACGTTGACTTGCTGGGGCATGCTCACCGTCTATCAGCGTTCGTCTCGTGTCCATCATCTCAGCTCGAGTCCACTCCAGGGGCATGGTTTGAGTTTTTTTGACAGGCCTGACAGCCCACAGCTTGGTATTTCTGACTCGAGGACTCTTGCCGGCGTCCGACGGTAGGCGACGCAAACGGGCACGACTCGCGAGCGGGCAAAAGGAGCCTGTTGCCAAAATTAAAATAAAAAAATTAGTGCGCTTGGAAGCTTGGTTTGCTTGGTGCAATCATGAAGGGGAAAGATGTGGCGTCTTTTTTCGCGGGTCCTCTTTTCCCACTTACAACAGGGGGCATGTGAGTTCTGGAAGGCACGGTGGCATGGAAATCCCAGCATGGCAGGAGCATGACCTGGGCAATGGCACGGGAGTCATAACCTTAATGGCATGTCGGCGATAGCAGAGATCTAGTTCGGGTAGCTGCGAACATTGATAACGATCTGAGTGGCTGTCAGATCCCTGCTGAGGCTCCGCTGTGTCGAAGGGATAAGCCTGCTGTCGCAAGCGACTCGTATCTCTGCGTGCTTTGCCACAAGGAGGGCCCATCGACCGCTGGCAGCGCTAGCTTCTGGCCCTGACGCTAAGCCTAAACGGAGCTGAGGCTCCATTCTCGCCCACGTTGCAGAGCATGATGATCATTTCACTTTGCACGTCTGCCCCAGCTTTGGCTCGAAATTGGTCCCCTTTCACCTCTCAAGCCCGAGACGACCGAGATCCTATTCGCCCGCCACCCAGACGCTTCGAATCCCGGGTCTGGCTTTGTGCCAGCCTGCGCAGCCAGGCGGCCAGCTCAGCCCTGTGGGTGCAGTGCACTGCACCTGGTGCGTCCAGAACCGTTGTACCCTGGACGGGATATCTGGAGAGCGAGGTCTCGCCTCTACGCCGTCCTCGCCTGATTCTCGGCCGAGCCAGACCTTGCAATACTTTGATCACATATCGGTATGCAGGATGCGTGATGCGTAAAAAGCCATGATGAGATATGCAGCAAGTGCCGTTGCTGCTCGACTCGAAGCCGCCGTCGCCGACGAGATGTGGGGCAAATTGTTGGTCAAGACAGACCACGCAAGACAACAAAGTCGGCATGTCTCACTGTGCCCAGTGTGTGTGTCTTGGACAGTCGTTCCAGCAGATTGTAGGGCCTGCTCGGCAGCGGTGGACCGTTGGGTCTGCAAGGAACGCCTCTTCGCAGACAGCCGAACAGACAGCAGCTGAGCATGTGGGCCCACGAATACCGCATGGCACTAGTATCCGCTCTAATGAGAGACGACCCCTAGGGACAGGGGCCCTCGCATTCTGAACAGGGTCGCCAGGTGGTAGGGGTTTGGAAGAGATACGCAGAGGATAAGGTGATGGTTTGTGACGAACGCAACCAACAACATGCTGACAGGGCGCTGGGGTCCTACGACTCTGGCCTGTCCTCTCGCACCGAACCGACCGCCCCGGGACCCACTTGTTCCTGGTACTTTGCCCATGCGGCTTTGGGCCAAGCTACTGTCAACATCGTCTCCACCACCACACAAAGCCGCAGGCGCCTCCAGTACACCATCACACCCCACCAGCTTGTAACAGAGAGAATCCGCTGTGCACCGTGCCCCCTATTTCCTTTGATCGAGAATGGAATAGGTCAGATCCTTGCGTGGCTGAGGCACCTCCAGCCCGTACCATGGGGACCGGAAGCGTCCGGGCTAAGTCTAGCCAAGCTCAATGTGGACAGCACTCTGAAGGATGCAATAGGACTCTATCCACAGTGTTGCAGTTGTCAAGAATGGCCCCTGTCGACGACCATGGCGGAAGGGTCCCGGTCGTAAGGCTCGCCGCAGCACTATGTGACTATCTGGTATCAGTTCGACATCTTGCCATCTTCTCTTCCTGATAAACTTTTCCTTCGTAATTCTCTAGCTACTACCATCGTCACTCGCTTGAGCCGTGACTGTCTCGTTGGAGGGCAGCATCGGGTTGTGTTTCAACAGACACTCTGTCGCTCATTTTTCTTGTTATTGATCACCCTATCAGGACCTCACCACCTATCAGGCGCTCACCACGTGTGAGCTGCGGTGGTGGTGACCATGTTGTCCCCTCTGTGGCTGCCTGCCATCGCTCTCTTCTCCTCATCCATCTTCGTTCACGGCCTCCAATACGACGCCTCCGAAACGGAATATAATCTTAATGCGAACACGACAGCAACGAATCCCCTCGATTACTGGATAGAAGAACGCGATGGCCATGTCTACCACAAATCTCCAAAAAACTGGAGGTTTCCCTTCTATACCGTGTTCATGGACCGTTACGTAAACGGGGATCCAACAAACGACAATGCCAACAAGACAGTCTTTGAGACCGATATGATGAGCACTCAGATCCGCAACGGCGGTGACCTTCAGGGCATTGTGGACTCACTGGACTACATAGCCGGTATGGGAATCAAGGTGCGCACAAGACTTCCTCCAGTTTTTGTATCTTTTTTCTTCTTCTTTTTCTTTCTTCTTCTTCTTTTGTTGCGAGAAATCTGTTGCTGACCCAAGGTGAAGGGCATCTATCTTGCCGGATCTCCGTTCATAAATCAGCCGTGGGGTGCCGACGCGTATTCTGTAGGTTCATTCGTAGCATGAGTTCGTCCTCACTCACCTTCACGTTCTGACGGATTGCACCAGCCGCTGGACTTGACGCTGCTTGATAAACACTTTGGCAATGTCTCAATGTGGCAGGCCACCGTGGACGAGATTCACAACCGAGGCATGTATGTCATCCTTGACAACACCATGGCGACGTAAGTTCTACTCAAACATTTCTCTCCGTCCCATCCAACTCTAAGCTTTCCATTTTCTTACCTGCGCTGTCACGCAGACTCGGCGACCTCGTTGGCTTCGAGGGTTACCTCAACACCAGTACGCCCTTTTCTGTCGATGAACACAAGGTCCAGTGGAAGACGGACAGAAGATACCTCGACTTCGACATTGGAAACACCTATAATGAATCTTGCGAGTACCCAACCTTCTGGTACGAGACTGGCGAGGAGGTCAATTCAACTGTCTCGAGCCAGCTCGTTGGGTGTTACGACAGCGACTTCGACCAGTACGGTGACGTCGAGGCTTTTGGTGTCTTCCCGGACTGGGAACGTCAACTCTCCAAGTTCGCCTCCGTTCAAGACCGTCTACGCGAGTGGTATGATCCCGTTCGTGAACGCCTCGAGAGATTCTCATGCATGACTATCGCGGCCCTAGACATTGATGGCTTCCGGGTGGACAAGGCGATGCAAGTGACGGTTGATGCTCAAGCCTCCTTCGCCTCGAAGATGCGCGAGTGTGCCAGTAATTACAACAAGACGAACTTCATGCTGGTGGGAGAGATTACATCAGGCAATACCCTCGGATCGGTTTGGGTGGGTCGTGGTCGTTCAGTCGACATGTGGGTTGACGATGTCCAGACGGCCCAAACCTTGACTTGGAACGAGTCTGACAGCGACTACTTCCTCCGAGATCCGGGCAACAGCGCCCTCGACGCCGGCGCGTTCCACTACTCTGTCTACCGGTTTCTAACGCGCTTTCTGGGTCTGAGCGGCAATCTCGAGGCTGGCTACGATCTGCCCACTGACTGGGTCGAGATGTGGAACGAGATGATGCTGTCTAACGATTTCTTCAATGCCAACACCGGCGACTTCGATCCCCGTCATCTATACGGTGTTACGAACCAGGATGTCTTCCGTTGGCCAGGTGTCGAGCAAGGAACGAAGCGCATGATGCTTGGCTACATGGTAACCACGCTTCTCATGCCAGGAATCCCGCTCGTCTATTACGGAGAGGAGCAAGACTTATACATCTCCGACAGCACCGCCAACAATTATGTCTTCGGTCGACAGGCTTTCTCACCTTCCCAAGCCTGGATGAGACACGGTTGCTATACGCTCGGAAGTTCCGTGTTCGAGAATTGGCCGGCAGAAAGGGTGAAGACAGGATGTACCGATTCGTCGCAGGCCTTGGATCACCGTGATCCTTCTGCGCCCATCCGGAACACGATAAAGTACATGTTCTCCCTACGAGACTCGTTTCCGGTTCTCGAGGGAGGGTGGCTCTTGGCCAAGCTGTCAAACTTTACCAGTTACACCCTTCTCGATGGTAGCTCAAAAGCCACCGAATTCGGAATTTGGAGCGTCGCGCGCGCTTTCAATGCGGAGACCCAGAGTTCGTCTCTTGATGCAAACAGCTCGACGCCTGTCTGGTTGGTCTACCATAACGTGAACGAGACAACTCCATACACATTCGACTGCAGCACCGAGGACAAGGCTTTCCTTTCGCCCTTCGATGCCGGCAAATCCGTGAGAAACCTGATGAATTCGAGCGAGTCCACCTACACACTTGACGCCTCGTCTGTCTCAAACACCAACTGGACGGGCACTACTGCCAAAGCTGGTTGCTTCGCCAACATCACTCTGCAGCCGTACGAATTCAAAGTGTTCGTGCTCGACGACGATTATGTCGCCCCTGGGCCCATGATCACCAAGTTTTCGCCAGGACACGACTATCAAATCGACTCGTCGGTGACTACGAATGGCGAACAAGAGATCGTGTTGGGCTTTTCAGTTGAGATGGATTGCGATGCCGTCACTTCTGCTGTTTACGTTGAATCGTACCTGGATGGCTACGGAGCCCAGAACTTGACGAGCTTTGGTACGCCCGAGTGCGCGAGTATTAGCGGGACGGAGATCGGAGACTTTGTTGGTTACATTCCTACGGCCTGGACTTGGACGGCGACGCTCTCGGGTTTGCAGGATGGCATTCACAAGCTCACTGTCGTGAACGCATCGACAGCGGCCGCCGTCACAACGAACAGCATCGACCACTTCCTCCTCAGGCAGGGTCTGCCGAACAACCCGGTAGTCTTCCCAGAGACCGCCAACTACTCGACATCGCTATTGACCGTGAGCGATAAGAAGATCATGACTGTACACCACAGCGCCCCAGGTGCTCAACAGTGGCGCTACAGCACAAACTGGGGTTCAAGCTGGAGCGACTGGGCGAACTATACGGGCGAGACCAAGAAGGTCACGACTCTGACGTGGGACGGAACCTCAGCGCAGGACTGGGAGGGAGAGCACATCGCTGTCCAGTACTGGAGTCAACCCCTTGGTTCGTCAGCTTTTATTCAGCACGGCGACAGCGGCGTCTCGTACCAGCGTCAGTTTCCTCACATGTTCATGCACGGTGACTTTAACGACTGGGGTTTCGACTCTGGTAAGACTGGCTCGATGACTTTGACCGGCAACAACACGTGGGAGTTGCACTTCATGTACGAGTGGCCGGCACAGGTACAAGCCAACATATGGGGCATGAATCCGGATGGGCAGTCGGACTCGACCTTTGTATACGGCGACATTGATGGCGACGGCATCCTCGACAGATTGGCACCCAGCAGTCTTTCATCAAACGTCTTGAACATGACAACGACCCCGTCGTGGCCACATCTGTCCTACAAGCTCGTAGTCAACGACAATACCTGGCAGATTCAGGCCATCCCGTCGGGTAGCGCTATTTTGCAGATCTGGCTCTTCTTTTTCCTGGCTGTGGTCCCGGTCGTTACGGCAGGGCTGGCTGGTTTGGTGTACATACGCGGCTTCTACCAGGTCAAGGTTAACAAGAAGGGCTTCAAGCGAAAATCCAAGATGTTCTTGTCGCTGAACGGTCTCCTCAAACCCTCTTTCGGAGACGAGAAGAAGAGCCAGCACATTGCTCTGCGGGCCATGACACCATCTCCAGCCTCCACTCCTGTGCCTGTCGTTGGGGCAGCAGGGGAGAGGAGGACCGTCTTGATTGCAACGATGGAGTACAACATTGATGATTGGGCTATCAGCATCAAGATTGGTGGTCTGGGTGTTATGGCCAAGTTGATGAGCTCTGCCTTGGACGACGTCAACCTTATCTGGGTCGTTCCTTGTGTGGGTGGTATCGATTACCCAATCGACGAACCCGCGGAATCGATGTTTGTCCAGATTATGGGCGAGTCGTATGAGGTTCAAGTCCAATACCACAGGGTCAGAAATATTACATATGTCCTTCTCGACGCTCCAATTTTTCGCCAGCAGACCAAGGCCGAACCTTATATTGCCAGAATGGACGACATCGAGAGTGGTATTCTGTATGCAGCCTGGAACAGCTGTATCGCCGAAACCATGCGCCGATTCCCTATCGACATCTATCATATTAACGACTACCACGGTGCCATTGCCCCTCTCTACCTCTTGCCACAGGTCATTCCTGTCTGCCTCTCTCTCCACAACGCCGAATTCCAAGGTCTCTGGCCCATGCGCACCCCCGAGGAGAGCAAGGAAGTCTGCGAGGTCTTCAACCTACCGACGGATGTGGTGAAGAGGTATGTGCAGTACGGTTCCGTGTTCAACCTGCTCCATGCCGGTGCAAGTTATCTACGATACCACCAAAGAGGCTTCGGCGCGGTTGGTGTCTCCAAGAAGTACGGTGACCGTTCGCTTGCCCGATACCCTATTTTCTGGAGCTTGAAGACCATAGGCCAGCTTCCCAACCCTGATCCTTCTGACACTGCCGAATGGAGTCCTGAGAAGGACGCGACGAGCAGCAGCAAGGATGGCATTGAGATTGACGAGGCCTTCGAGGCTAGCCGTGCTGAACTGCGAATCAAGGCCCAGGAGTGGGCTGGTCTTGAAATCGACCCGACTGCAGAACTGTTTGTCTTTGTTGGTCGTTGGTCACTCCAGAAGGGTGTAGATCTGATTGCCGACATCTTCCCAAGCATTCTGGAAAAACACCCGAAGACACAACTTATCTGCGTTGGTCCTGTCATCGATCTGTACGGAAAGTTTGCCGCCTTGAAGCTGGCAAAGCTCATGGAGAAGTACCCCAGGAGGGTGTTTTCGAAGCCCGAGTTCACGCAGCTCCCGCCATACATCTTCAGCGGTGCTGAGTTTGCGCTGATCCCGTCTCGTGATGAGCCTTTCGGCCTCGTCGCCGTGGAATTCGGAAGAAAGGGCGCTCTAGGCGTAGGCGCTAGAGTCGGCGGCCTTGGTCAGATGCCTGGTTGGTGGTTCACAGTGGAGTCTATGACACCTGCTCATCTGCTCGACCAATTTGGACACTCGCTGAAGGAGGCTCTGGCATCGAAGCCACACAAGCGGGCGCTCATGCGCGCCTGGTCCGCTAAGCAGCGATTCCCCGTGAAGCAGTGGAAGCATCAGATCGACCAACTGTACAGCGAGTCGATACGCGTCTCTCACAAAGAGGCCAACAAGAAAGGCATGTTCGCGAAGAAGTCCATGCTTTCGATCAAGACGTACGCGAATGACTCGGATGCCGGACCAGACACGCCCGGTGGCTCCAGACCGTCGACGCCTGGCTTCAGGGTCGAAATATCCTCACCAACGATGGTGAGGAGCTCGTTATTGCATCATCCTGGTTCCGACTCCGGATCACAAGGAATGATCTCTTCAAATGGCCTCCCATCTCCTGGACCTCCGTCTCCTAGCGGGCTCTCGTCGCCTGGTCTCCGAGCTTCACAGAGCCGCCTTTCATCGGCGAGCTTCAGCAATCTCAGCAACCTCGGCTCTCCAAGCCTGCAAACACCCAAATTCCCTTGGTCGAATCTGGAACCTGGATCGGCGCGAGGCAGCGTCGCCTCTTTCGACAGCTTCGCTGCGCGCGCACAGAACGACGGCGGCCCGCCGAGCCCCAACTTCTCGACCGCGGACTTCCGCGACTCGGTGGCCGGACTGCCACTGCCGAAGCCCAGCTTCTACCAGCAAAGCAACCGCAGCAG
Source organism: Dendrostoma leiphaemia (assembly GCA_026120015.1). Lineage (NCBI taxonomy): Eukaryota > Fungi > Ascomycota > Sordariomycetes > Diaporthales > Erythrogloeaceae > Dendrostoma > Dendrostoma leiphaemia. The sequence goes on along the minus strand of JALRMF010000043.1, from coordinate 161,122 downwards.
CCAGCTGTCTCTGTCGGACGTGGTCGGCGAGCGGCACGACATGAAGCTGCAGAAGGTCGACCTTTCCTTTACGGACGCCAACGGGGAGTTCCTGGCAGAATACGAAGAGATGCTCGCCGGCATCACCGCCAAGAACTCGCACACGGACCTGTGCATCGAGGAGTTCCTCAAGAAGAGCGAGAAGGAATGGTTCAAGCGGTACCGCAACGCCAAGCTGGGTATCGATAGTCGAGACGTCAGCCGCACGCGCAGTCCGATGGGCAGAAGGCCCGAGAGCAGGGACGGCAAGAACAGAAACTCCTCAATTGTCAGCCGGGGACGCACAAGACATCGCAGTATGACTCCCCACAGCACCATGACGTATATGGATACTGAGGCCGGCTCACCGCAAGAACAAAATGTTGATGACGAATTCCTGTTGGGGACTGGGTATAAGGCGCCCACTGGTTTGAGAAAGTGAGTTTTGCCCACATCGAATTACCAGTAAACTCATATGGGAGACAACATTGCTAACGCTGTGTTCACTAGGGTTCTGTCGATCCGTATCGGAGACTGGCCCATTTATGCTTTCATGATGGCGCTCGGTCAGATCCTCTCTGTCAACTCGTATCAAATCACCTTGCTTACCGGCGAGGCCTCGCAAACCACGAACAAGCTGTACATCATCGGCGCTGTGTACGTGGTGACATCGATTATGTGGTGGCTGCTGATCCGGAGCTTCAAATCCGTCTACAGCATCGCTTTACCGTGGCTCTTCTTTGGTCTCGCATTCGCGATACTGGGTATCACAGGCCTCGTCCCAAACACTGGCGGCCTACAGAACACACTCCAACTGGTTGCAACTGTCTTGTATTCGGCTGGAGCGAGCAGTGGTGGAGTGATGTTTGCTTTGAACTTCGGTGACGAGGGTGAGTACTTGCTCTTCTTCTTCTTCTGACCCAAGAGACTTTGCTGACAGTCATCCAGGCGGCTCCCCGACCAAGGCGTGGGTCATCCGTGCCATCAGCGTCGCCGGCATCGCCCAAGTCTACACGCTCATGCTCTGGTACTGGGGATCGTTGGTTGCAGACGACAAGGCCACGATTACCGGCAACATCGGCAGCACGTCCGTTCCCGTCGCTCTGATCGTGTGCTTACCGTTTGCTGTGCTCTTCTGGGCTATCGGAATCGCCCTCTTTCTCGGCCTCCCAGACTACTACCGCCAAACGCCCGAGTCCATTCCCGGTCTCTACATCTCACTCCTCCACCGGAAGCTCGTCCCCTGGTTCTTCGTAGCCATCATCATCCAGAACTACTGGCTGTCCGCACCTTACGGGCGCAACTGGGAGTTTCTCTTCGGCAGCCAGTACCTCCCCGACTGGGCCGCCGCGGTCCTGGCCCTCGGCTTCTTCGTCGGCCTGTGGAGCATCGTGCTCTACATTTTCAGCCTCTTCTCCGACGAGCACACCTGGCTCTTGCCCATCTTTGCGATCGGCCTCGGCGCCCCACGCTGGGCACAGATGCTCTGGGGCGTCTCGGGCGTCGGATGGTACCTCCCTTGGTTCTCGAACAGCGTGGCCTCGGCGATCCTCTCACGGTGCCTGTGGCTGTGGCTCGGCCTGCTCGACGCCATCCAGGGCGTCGGCCTGGGCATGATGCTCCTCGCCACCCTGACGAGACAGCACGTGCTCGCGGTCCTGATCGGATCGCAGGCCATCGGTGCGGCCGTCACGATGCTGGCTCGAGCGACGAGCCCGAACCGGCTGAACCCAAACACCACCTTTCCCGACTTCAGCGAGGGCCCACTCCCTGGAGCTGCGCAGAAGTGGTTCTGGATCTGCCTTGCCTTCCAGCTGGTCATTCCGTTTGGATATTTCAAATTCTTCCGCAAGGAGCAGGTCGCGAAGCCTTAGTCGATCGGCACCGACACGCGTTGCACTCTTTTCTAATTCTCTGTTTTATTCGTCTGGCAGTTCTACATTATACCATTAGAGGCATCAGCGACGGTGTTTTGATATACAATTGACTTTGGTTTGTTTTTACTGACCTCATGGGACAACATGCTGGAAATGGGTTGCCTCTAATATCAAGCACTCCTTGAGGGACACACAATGATGACACATAGTATTATTTGGGAGGCAGGATGGTCTTTATACACTGAGAATGATGTATCACATACTAGATAAAGATAATTTCAACTGGGGACACCTGGGCAAGAGCGTACAATAAAGCAGACACCCTGAGTGCACTTACTGCCAGCAGAGGTGTTCGTCCGATTCCCAGCCCAATGTTGCTACCGGTGTCGGCTCTTGGGCTTATATTGTACAGATATAACTGGAAAGGTACGCCATGCCAACTTGCAATTCTCATTCCTGACCAGTGAACACGGGCAAAACAGTCAACACAAAGTATGTACCTAGATACATTTTGAGGTCTTCTCGGCAGCCATGTGAATCTCTCTTTTGCTACCCTGCATCAAGATCTGCCGCCTGTCAAAGTTATTGGGCCCGTGAACTAGTACGTCCCTTGTTCTTGATTGCCCAAGGTATACTACCTGCAGGAGACTGGAGTTGTGCATTTCTCACCTGAATAAATGAAGTAGCTAGCCACTGCAGGTAAATTACAATGGTAAAGTTCAATATGCGAGTTGTTCATAGATAGGTAATGCGTATTATCATGGGTATCAGGAAGCAAAAACATCATTACTGGAGGCTTTAGTTTTCAACAACTATTGTGCAATTTGTGCCCCCCCCCCCCCCACGGAAAAGCTCAGTGCTATGTCCTTTACTTTCAGATCAGTGCGTGCACAACGCCGGCAGGGTTAGGGGAGGTGGCGGTATTTCCCGTTCCTGTCATCCCGAGGGAAAGCGCGTTCGGCGGACAGGAAGTGCAAGAGGCGGTGGGCTAGAACCAAAAAGCCAGGGCTTAGGGGCCAGAGCCAGACTCGGGAGAGTTAGACTGAAATGCAAGCGGAAACCGCATCGGCATGTGCAAGCGGTTGCAAGGGGAATTTGGCACCATATCGTGTCTGCTACGTCGCGCAAAATGACGAAAGTGCAACGCACCCAGCACTTACCGGTAGTGGCTAGGACGACAGGAAATCCCCAGCTGCCTGTGTGACAGCTGCCAACGAGCAATTGGCCTCGGGCTTCCTTGACGTGGCACGACCCCGACCATCCACTGCGCGCGCGTGCGCTGCAATCAGCAATCAGCATTCAGTCCTCCAATCCAAATCGAGATAATTCCCAGTACGCCCGCCCGAGGTCAGCGAGACGGAACAGGAGCGGAAGAGGCAAGAACAGAACAGGACAAGACAGGACAGGACAGAAGACAGGCCTCGAGTCGGTTCGAGTCAAGTCGCGGCACAAGTCTACCTCGAGGTGCAACCTTTTTTTCCCCTCTCCTTTTTGGTCCAACTGCCAGAACCGAGTCCGTCGATCAAAGAGCAAGTTTGGAATTGTCTCTCGTCGAACCTGCATTCCATCCAATCCAGTTCAATCCATTGTCCAATCCCACAGGTCGTCCCCACCGCCTCGTTGCCCGCAGCCTCCCACCTCCCAGGTTCTTCCTCCTGGCCGTCCCACGCCGACCAGAGCAGAGCAGCCCGACACTGTAGCGCAGGCTGTTTACCCCCCACGCTACGGAACGGTGGAAGGGAGGAGAAGTGGCAGGCGACTGCAGGAAAACTCGCCGTCGGAGGCGCGGTGTTGTCGAGGAGAAGGAGCAACAATGGCTAGGGACAGGGAGCCAGGAAACAGCATCTCGCCGTCCACCGGCCAATCAAAACGGCCTTCCACCGTGCACGACAGCGATTCAGATCAGACTCAACGTCCCCAACATCAGCAAGCTCAACATCACCAGCAGCAGCAGCAGCAGCATCGAAAACACCAATCAAAACACCATGTTGGAGGCGCTGGTCGGCTGCACGCAAGAGTACCCTCTTCGAAAACCCTGTACAAGCACAACGCGCCCGTCTCCTCGACCAAGCTCAACCGCCGTCTCACGTCGCCTTCGCCCGAGCGTAGCACGACTCCCGCCACCGGGCTGACGGCCTCGTCGAGCAACCATCACCTCCACAATCATCATCGAAAGCACTCGTCGCACTCCTCCGACGTCAAACTGTCGCGCGACCCCTCCGGCACGAATCTGAGAAAGAACGTTTCGCAGACGAGCCTGAAGCGAAACCGCTCACATGTTGAGGTCGGCAAGCGGAGCAAGTCTTCGACCCAGCTCAAGCGCTCCACCTCCGAGAAGGCCGTCAACAAGCTCAAGTCGGCCAAGTCCGCCGTGCACTTCGATCTCGGCTCCGAAGACGAGAACGAGTGGGTCGACGCCAGCAGCTCCGCCTCGCCCTACCTTTCGCGCCGTGGCTCCGTGAGCAATAGCGGACAGTCGTCCGCGCGCGCGAACCCCAGCCCGACACCCCTCATCGTCGACGGCGACTCGACGACGGAGGAAGAGGAGGGCGGCGTGGGTGGGGACGAGGAGCCTACTCCGCTCGCGGAGCCGCAGAAGCTGCTGTTCGACGATCCCACGCAGCGCAGCCGGAACTTGACGTCGAGATTGCTCCAGCGTACGCCGTCGCATAGTGCTACGACGAGTATGTCAAACATGACGGCCCTGGCGAAGGCTGCATCACCCGAGAGTAGGCAATCGAGTACATTGTCCGTGACGCCGGCACCGACCCAGGTGCAGGGTATGGTGGGCAGCAATGGAACACAGGAGGTCACTTCGCGATTCATAACGGCTCAGAACTCGGGCGGGTCGTTCTACTCGCCGGCGGAAGACGGCAGGGCGGGCAAAACACCACAGTCTATGAGCGGACCAACAGATACTGGGTTGTCCGCTGCAATTACGCGAGTGAATGACTACGACGACGAGGACGATGAGGATGACGATGGTGCCGACGAGGAGTTGACCGACGAGGAGGACACTGGTATCAGCGCAATAGCAACCACGGCCCGGTCCAGAAAAGAAGGGCCCGTGGCAGCCCCGCCAGAGAAGAGCCGAACTCAGCAGAAGATCAATCTGCAGCGCGCTAGCTCATCTATGGAACCCGTCCGACACCGACACTCCGGTATTGGAGGCTTCGCCGCCGAGGTGGCCGAGGTAGCGGGTCCCCTTATAGGCGGTGCGGGCTATGAGAGCCAGGACCCGCGCGTGTACAAGCTATTGGAGCGCACGGGTGTGGAATACAACATCGTCCGACGGTACCAGAACCCCGTGGCGCGGTCGATGCAGCGCATCACACAGCTGCCCGGCAACGACAAAGCGCGGAGGATCCCGCGCGGCGCGCCGTCGAGCCGGCAGTCGATCCCCACCTTCGGGCTCAGTCAAAGCTTCCGGGAGACGGCAAACGGGGCCGGGAGGCGGCCGGAGACGCCCAAGCGGGCCTACTCATCTATTAGGCATAGCGGGGCGGGCTCGAGCTTGGACACGGACGACGGCGGCGCGGCGGCGGCGAGCAGGATGCACGAGGGACCGGGGTCTCGTCTTAGTGGTGCGAGCCTGGTCAACGGGGAGGAGGACGAGGGCATCCAGGCGATACTGAGGAGCATGTGGGATAAGAATCTGGTTGATCTTGCTGCGAGTGAAGACTAAGCGTGTGGTGGCTTGAGCGACAGTCACCTCAACACAGGGAGGAAGGGAGACAAGCACACTGCTATCGGTCGTTTGTGCGTTTGAGGGCCAGAGTATAAGCATCTGCTTTCGCTCTCTGTCCTACACAATTTGGGCACATATATTGGAGAGGCGTTCTGGTATGGCACAGGCCCAGCATTGCAAGGCACGGAAAACGCTAAATAGCTCAAGAGACTTTTTTCAGTCTTGTTTCACTCATTGTCCAAACGGTGTGGATGTCATGAAATCTCTTGGATTGTTCTGCGTCCTCAACTTGAAAGCCGAGCGCTGTACCGCCAGCCTGTAGGCAACACCTACAGCTCTCACGCGTAGCCTAGCGAACTCTGTGCAAAATCTGGCAAAAGTGAATCACAGTGTAGGACAGGTCCTGCTTCACGAGACAAATCTGAGGCTCAGAGATAAATCACGAAAAGCTGGACGAGGCCCCCACGATGGTAGACTGATAGCCCCAGCCAGGATCGAAAGTGCGTGTATCAGCGCAGAGTAAACTCGTACACAAACCACTACACCATCTTCACTGTTGACGGCGGAAATTGGAGACGATCGAGTTTTTAAGTTGGAAGGCAGGAAGAAAGTGATGGCTGTGATGGTTTGTGCCTTCCTGAAGTGCTGGTGTTAATAGTAAAGTCAGGTGCTCTAACAGCTATGCGCGGAGGACGAGTCGCACTAAGGTAGAGCAGCGTCGACATATAGCGGCAGACTTACTAATGCAGCCGCCGATCGTACAGAGACCCCAATTCGCCGAGGCAGCCAACTTTGACCTCACTCTATTGCCGCAGGCGGCTCCGTCTTTCTCGACTGCCACTTGATCAGCACCATTGTCACCGAAAGACCGCAACCGGGCCGCACCATCTTATCTCCAGAAGGTATTTCACAAACACACATCCATCACGCCTGGGTCAGAGGTATTCAAAATGAGCGCACAGCTTTCGCAACTCGAGGAGGAGAAGAAGCAGTACCAAGAGCAGGTATGCGCCGGTTTCGTCGACCGCTCTCCCCCCACCCCCAAGGTTTGGCATCGCGCGCTGACGTTCGTGACAGCTGGACATCGTCGCCCAGTCCCTCAACGATGAGCCCGAAAACGCCGAGCTCCTCGGGCTCAAAGCCGAGCTGGACGAGATGATCAAGATGATCAACGAGTCCATCGCGGACATCGCCCCTGCCTCCAAGCGCACCGCGCAACCAGCCCCCAACGCCACAGCCCCGTCACCACCACCGGCGGCAGCTCCCGCAAAGTGGTCGCGCGAGAACCACCCCGCGTTTAAGAAGCAGATCCAGGAGGAGAAAGACCGCGCGGAGGCCGCGGCGGCGGCAGCAGCAGCGGAGTCGGCGCCCATCAACTACGCGGTCAACGATACGGTCCTGGCCAAGTGGGTGTCCGGCGACAAGGGCTTCTACCCTGCGCGCATCACCGCGGTCACGGGCAGCAGCACGCAGCCCATCTACACCGTCAAGTTCAAGACATATGACACGGTCGAGACGCTGCGGGGGAGGGATATCAAACCTGCGACCAACAAGCGAAAGGCCGACGGCACGTCTGCGGGCGCGAGCGCTAGTGACAGCCCCGTCACGCCGTCGGCGGCTTCCTCCTTGCCAGGTGCCGCCAATGCTGCGGCCGCGACGAGCAACAACGGCATAGTACTGACAAGTGCACCAAGCGTATATCCCCAGGCGGAAGAGAAGGCCGCGGAGGGGGGCGAGAAGCCCGTCAAGAAATTCAAGAAGATCAAGGCGACGAAAGAATTGGAGAAGGGCAAGAGCAAGTGGCAGGAGTTCACCCAGAAGGGCAAGTTCGGCAAGGCGGCAAAGAAGGACAGCATGTTCCGCACGCCGGAGGGTGTCCATGGTCGAGGTACGTATTGTCCTGCGTCTGTGACGTCTGAAGATCATTTGCTGACTTTTGTGTTTGTGTCTCAACAGTTGGTTTCACAGGCTCGGGCCAGGCCATGCGCAAGGACCCTACCCGGAGTCGTCATATTTACCAACCTAATGAGGACGTTGACTAAGATGCTTTTTTCTGCTGCAGATCCTGTCCTGGACCAGCTTGGACTTTCGCCTCGTTCGGGGCTTAGTGCCATGAGTCCTCTGGGAGCCTACATTGTTTTCGATGCGACACAATGTGACAGCAGTCGGCTCCTCGGCATCATTTCGTCGATTTTGGGTGGCGTCAGGTTGACTTGGGTTGTACCTACCTCATTCACGGTAAACGCATCTCTGCATTTTCAAACGGAGGCTAACTTGGTTCTTTCTTCATGGCAACGAGACTGTCACTCCAGTCAAAGCGACGTGCAACACATTCATAGACACAGACCCGTGGCGTTCCCTCGGTGCACGAGGCGTAACGCGTTACGGAAGAATGCAAACATCATTACAATGAGGTCCCATCTCTTGAACATGCCTTCTTGTTGAAGTTCTACTAAGTCTCCATAGGAGCTGTCCCGGAAGTTCGTGTACAACTCGCATCTCTCGACGTCTTGACCGTCGTGTCGACGCCAAGTTCTGCTTCAAACTCCGATCATTCACGATTGATATCGAGGCAACAACAGTCTGTCACGTAAACGGGATGAGGGTTATCCCCATGACTGCAAGTCTCATCTCCCCTTTGTTGCCGGGTAATACAAACAGCAAACAAGGCAACCTCGGTGATACCCTTGCGAGTGTTCTGGTAGTATCGATAAAGTGGCAAACCTTTCGCACTTCGCCACTGCAGCATCAACCTGTTGGTTAGCTTATGCAGTTTCTTAAAGCTTCATGCTTCGCAGGTCTGTGTTGGTGTAGCTCCGGATGAAGTGGCTACTCACCGCTGGGGTCGACACTCAGATGAGGTGCTGTCAGCTACTGAAGTTCAGGAGCTTGAACATACGTTGGTATCTAGCGACAGGCAAGCGCCATACCGTTTCCGTCAGCTTCGGATGTACGCCTGCCAAGGTTCATCCTCTGCCTGGTGCCCAAGGCGGGTGTTGTGCCTGATGCTGTAGACTCGGATGCCGAATCTCAGCGTGCGAGCCATAACGAAGACTCGGGATTCGCAAGACGTTAAGGTAAACAAGTCGAGAACTATTTGAAGCATTCCCGAAGATCTTCCGAGTGCGAGCACGGCTGAACAGTTCATCAGGCAACACATGTCTATTTAGGGACCTCGATGTTTGACCAATTCCCCAAGTTTGTATGCGGCCACTACCCGTCTTCGTGGAGCACTGATGGTAAGGCTTCAGTACACGTAATAAGCAGACGAATGCGACCTCTCATTCCGTCTGCTTGATGGATGCTCGTGCTTTAAAACGGCTTTGGGGCTGGGGACCGTGCTCCTGCTGCTTATCAGTCTTTTTTTTGTCTGTTCTTCACAAGAAAACGTCAGTTAAAGTGTCCACTATCCTCACCCTCGAGAACCAGTCCAACAATACAGAATGACTGACTTTGCACTAAACAACAACACGGATGCGCTGTATAATGGCCCGTGGAATTCGTCTGACTGCGACGCTTTGTTCCCCAATGCGACGGCGCTCGGCGAGTACATCAATCGCGGCGTCGAGAATCAGCAAGTCAACATCACGGCTCTAGCCCAAAGCTGCATTGACGTGTGTAAAATAGTCTGGGGAACGGCCAACGCAGATCTCTCGGGTATAGGGGTAAGACCTCGTTGACTTTTTGTTCAATTCAGTCCTAGCTGACTCCTTACTCTCCCTAGACTGTCATCTCGTACATGGTTCAGGCTGCGTTGATCGGTTTATTCGGCCTCTACTTGATTGTGCCTGGGCTCTTGGGGAAATTCGGCTTCAAGTACCCCCAAAAGATCCACCGCCGCTTCCGCGCCGTCAACCTCCTGCTCGCCGTGTCCTTCTTCATCGCCGAGATCATCCACCTCGGGCAGTCGCCCGGCATCGCGGAGCTGAACTTCCTGCGCACGCTCGCGGCCCTGCAGCTGGTCCAGTACACCGTCATCGCGTACGGCGTGATCGCGGCCGTCGGCGCGTTCGGGGACTCGTACATGACCCTGACCTTCCGGGAGCTCCTCAAGGGCGGCGACGGCTACTGTTAGGCATCCCTATTACGTAATATGGGTCCCCCCGCTGTACACTTAGACTCTTCCCATCAGCTAGCGCACGCTACCGTTTCTTCTCAACAACACACACACACGCTTCTATACAACACAATCGAATAGACTGGCTTTCCACCAAAGACCTTGTCTATTCAGTGTTGGAAGCTATCGTGACGTACGCTCGCATTATATGGTAGCTACGCTCGTCCTTTGATTTCATCAAAAAAACCCGATTCAAGCTCCTTGCCTCGCTGGCGACCCCTCCCTTCAAACGACCCATCGAACAAATAGTTAAATAATTAACAATCGACGACTCAACTTAATCTACTAGCGATAAAAAGCCCCTATGAGTTTACTTACAATATATTTTCCTTTTTTAATTGATAAAGGTTAATTGGCTAAAGATTTTAGCCTTATTAAAAGGATACCCTTTTAACGACTTTAAAACAACCTTTCTTTCCCTAATCTTTACGCACTTTTAGCCTATAAGATTATATTTAATTAGATTGACTATGCTAAAGGAATTCTAGACAAAATCAGTCAACTAAAATTATTTTAACCTTATTTATTTTCAACAAATATTAATTATATATAAGCACTCTTCTCTTTTTTTCCTTTAAATAGCTTTAAACAATCTACTAAGATTATAATAATTACAAGCGCAATAGCTTTTATAATTTATATAATAATCTCTGCCAGCTTTTGCAATGAAAATCTAGTTAAATAACTTTAATCGCGCTTATTATCTAAGCAAAAATACTATTTCTAATTTATTTAAAAAATAATAGTTGCTAAAGTAAAAAACGCACTCTTAAAGCTTTCCTACGTTTTTAGCCTAGTAGCAAAAACTAAGCAATCTACCTTAGTTTAAAAAACCTAAACCATAATCTTAGCTCGCTTTTAAACTATTCTTTTTATTACTAGGGAACGCCGGCAAGCCGGCTGCTAAATATGCCTTTCGTTTAAAATTAAGCAGCAGTAGGCACAGTAGTTTAAAGACTACAAGCCGGGAAATAAATGCTGAAAGACAGCTTCATCGCATAGGTGAGTTTAAATCGAAAGATAAGTTAAAATAGCGATAATATTACGTAATGCTTAAGAAAGTATCGCATATTTTAACTTTGTTTTTGCAAAAAGCATTAAAAGTTAGTGTAGTAATTTAAATAGTCTTTATAATATATTCCACCTTGCAGATTTATACGCATTATATATTATATATTATTGCTGTATATTTTTTCTATACTAGCAGATCTTCTTAGCTATTAGTTTTAGATTTATAGATAATTGCTAAACTATATTGCCCACTATAAGCCCTTTTCTATATTTGCCTTTAAAGGTAATTAACATTATAGGTGACTCACTGCCTAACAATAGCGTCTTAGTATTCTAAGCAACGTATAAAGAGATCTAGCAAAAGATATCCGCCTGCTTTTTGTAAAGGTTTTTTATAGTTTACTTTATTATATAAAAGCAAAATAGCTTATAAAGTTTAATTTAAATCTTGCAGCATGCTAAATTTAGCTTTATAATATAAACTTTAAAAATCTATATAAACGATATTATGCATATAGTATATGCTAATGCTTAGAGACAAATTTTCAATACTAGTTGCGTGCCTATAGAAAATAATCCTTAGGGTTGTTGTTTAGTTTAATGCTATCCTATGGATATTGAGAAATACTATTAACAATACAAAAATCAATTTAATTTTCTCTATTCCAGCTTTGGCGTACTATGCCTAATAAAAACGTTGCAGAACCTTTTAAATTATTTTACAGTTATCTTAAATAATAACTTTTAACCTATAGCGTCAAAAATAGTTAAACATATTAAGCATGCCAGTATTTTGCCTTCTTAAATAAAAGCTTTAAATGCTATAAAAGATTAAACTATCTCTTATATATAATATATTATTAACGCTATCTTTACTATACTTATTTTGATTAATTCACTAGTAAAGGCTATTATTATTAAATTTGGGTTAAGCAGCTTCTATAACAGCTACGTTAGCCTAGACATATTAATTATAAAAAGGGCAACGGCGGTAAATATAAAGTTAAAGCTTACTTAAGTCTCTATGTTAAGCTTAGCCATTAGCACAAAGCTATAAGATGTAAAGCGCAACAATCCTACTAATAATACATGGAAATATTGTTTTATTAAGTTTTTAAGCTTATTCCTTAGACTTTTAGCGCTAAGTTTTTTTATTTATTCGCTAGATTAAGCTATATAAATATTACATTTATTATTGCTCCTATATATACTAAAGCTTTATATATTGCAACTAAGCAATGTGGAATGTTAAGAAGATAATCTTATATAGTTTTTTGTGCACTATAGAAGTACATTGCAAGAAATTAAGTTAAACTTTATAGCTTTTTAACCCAGATATAGATCTTAGTTTTCGTTAATATCTAAGATACAAAACAAGCTTATAGTAGAGACTTTAGATTTAAAATACTATCTTCTTAATAGTGGACTATTATTGTCTCTAGGTTTGCTATATAGAAGAAATGGAGATTTTTTAGCTATACTTAATAAAATAGCAGAAATAGAGTAATATATAATTCGGTCCTGCACTAAAAGAGTTTATGTTTTTATAATTATTATATTAATTACAACATTTATATAAAATAGAATATGATCGTTTTACGTTAGTATAGTTTTGGTAGTCCGCTATAAACCAATGTTTTAATGCTATCTCATATATAAAATAATACCAGAATAAAGAATAATATAAAAGCAGCGGGAAGTAAATAAATTATTAATATAGCTATAATTAAATCCTGCCAGTCTACAATAAACTAGTTGGTATATAGCAGATAATCAAATAATTTGCTTATATAAAAAACAAATTTTACTTATTATTAGAAATAAAATTAATAAGCAATATTAAGATTAGATAAAAATTATAAATCTAGTATTTATAGGGTAAAGATAATATAGCTAAATATATTCTAATTTTTACTAGATTTAGAACTTTTTTAAACAACCAGAACTTTTTTTTAGGCACTTTGCTAAAGATTGAGCAAAAGCACTATTACTGTTATAGATAACTTTTATATCATTAAAAGTCTTTCAATGCTTAGAAAACAGTTTCATAAGATTATAAAAAGCAGTTAAATCTTTATGCGCTAAAGAACCACTTTCCTTAGAAAGCGGGGTTAGCGCAATTATATCACTATCCTTATTAATCCTCTGCAAATAGGCTAATTCCTTGCTCTTAGAAGAAAAGGCTTATAACTTATCATCAATAGTGGTAAAATCGTAAACTATAGTGGGAGTTTGTAAAGATTGGGTATCTACTATTATTATTATAATTTATAATAAAAAATATTAATAATTATACTTAATTTAAACGGTATTATTAAGTCTTTAGTGCTTATAGTTATATATTAAAACAGATTAAAAACATATTTGCCAATCTTTTAAAACAAGGAAATCGCCTTTGATAGAGTGATAATAGTGCTTTGGGAGGTTAGGCGCTGCCCAAGGCTAAAAAGGGGCTACTTGATATTTAGGATTTTAACTAAAGGGACAAATTCAAATAGATTTTTAATAACATTAACAGCGAATATAGCATTCTTATAATAGAAACTATATATATAGCCAGTGAGATATGCGTATTTGCCATGCTTTCAAAAAAAAATCTAAGTTTTACTATAGCCATTGCATTTATTATGCTTATATTTCTTAATATTAGGCAATATAGCATAAATATAGTTAGCAAACTATCCAGTCTCTAGTATAATGTTTTTACTAACTAATAAAAATCTTATCCAAAGCTTAAAAACTGCTGACAATTTTCTAATAATGTTGTTAAAACTAATAAAAGAGTTATTAAAAAGTGGAAACTTTTTAGTATTAACAAAGCCGCTTATTGTAATAAATAGTGAATTATAAAACCCTTCGGAAGGGCCATTATAACTATAACCTAAAATCCTAGATAGTATTATAAAAAACTGACTAATGTGTTGACTGGGATTTGAATTTATTATATTATATAAGAACATTGTTTTAAAAAAACGCAAGTTACTTAAATTATATTTCTGCATTATTATCTGCAGAAGAAAAACTATAAGAAATAAAGCTAAAGTAGAGTTTATAAACGACATAAAAATATCTATTAAACTACTCGTTAAAAAAGTTATTATTTTCCTTAGCAAAGCTAGAAACGTTTAAAAATAAACAATTATTATAGAGTTTGTCTAGCATATTATTAAAATCTATTGTTAGCTAATTTAGTAAAAAGATTAGAATCTAAATCTAACTGCACTAAGTATAGTTTTTAAAGATTTGCTCTCCCTTAGAAATACCAGTCTCTAAATTAACAATTTTGCCGATTGCTACCAAGGTAAAGAGAGTTAAATATAGGTTGGGAAGGTTCAGTCTAATATTGGGCCAATAGGCTTTAAAGTAGTTTTTTTATTCTTCGCAAATTAAAGCCATAATATATTATCGTATGATTTTCTATATAACAGTAGCAGATTTTAGAAGAAAAACCAGAGAAAGAATAAATTATTAGGCTATAAAAGATATTACAATAAGACATTAAGTTTTTAGTAAGTGTAGAGTGTCGAAGAATGGCAAGATGGAATAAGACCATAGTTTGAATTATTTATATAATATGCAGCGTTCAACGTAGCAGCTTATAACAACCTCTTACAAAAACCAGTTTTAATTTTAAAGTTAATTTTAAAATAAAGTAAAAATAATACGTTTTAATTAGTAAGTAGCATTTATAAGAGCTAAGATAACCTATAATATAAAAAGTTAAAAAATGTAATAGGTAATTTCTTACAGAAAAAAAAATGATTAGCAAAGTTAACAATCTTGTTAATTGCCACCAAGGCAAGGGAACTTAAATATCGTTTAGAAAGGGTTACCTAAATCTACCATTGGGCCAATATATATAAAAGTTGTTATTTTAGTTATAGTAAATCAAAGTCATAGTATACAATCATCTGCTTCTATATATAACAGCAGCAAATTTAAGTTTAAAAGAATAAATTATTAGGGCATAGTAGATATTCCAAATAAACATTGCAGTTTCAGCCAAAGTAAAGCATATAAAAAAAGCAAAGCAAAAAAAAAATATAGTCTAAAGTATTTACATAGCATAAAGCGTTTAATGCAGTCGTATATAACAGCCTAATACACAATCTAAAATCAACTTTAAAGTTAGTTTTAACATAAATTAAAGTTATAAGTTAAATTTGTTTAGATAGCTTTCATTATTAAGTCTTGGTATAAAAAGGTGCTAAGTATTCTAAGATACTTATCATTAGCAGGTCTATAAGGATAATGTATACCCATGCTAATATCTTAACAAAAAATAGACTAAGGTTATTTTTTTTAAAATACTTTATTGAAAACACAATAAATTGTCTCAAAAGTAGTCGGCACCGACATAGAATGCAGAGTTTTCGGTTTTAAAAAAGCAGTTAGCCATTGCTTTTTATTATATCCAAGTTAGGGTTAAATTAGCCCAGCAATATGTTTAATATCTTGCGTAAACCTGTTATTTCTTAAAAGCAAGAGCAATTACCTTTGATTAGGCGTATAGTAAAGCAAGCGAAAAAGGACAAGCAGTATATAACTACACAATTATAATTTATTCTAATTTTAAAAATTAATATTACTAATTCTAATCTTTTATTATCTAAGAAAAAGGGAAAAGTTGATCTCATTAACAAAATTTAACAATATAAGAAGGAATCCCACAGTCAGAGATCTCAGGATTTAAAAAATCGTACATAGTGTTAATTAATAGCAAAAAAGACTGGTTTAAGAAAGGTAAAACTTTTTTAAGAGATAATATATAATAACAAAGCTTTAGCTATAATATACTGCAGAGTTTGCTATTTATAAAAAACGCCGAAGGAGATAAAGCCCTATATATAGTTGAATTTTTAGATTATATATAAACTAGTGAAAGATTAGATTTCTATGCAAAATAGATCACATTTCCTATGTTTGCAATATTTCCCCAAAACCAAATCTAAATCATTTCCCATTTGCATCAAATGCAAATTATCTATAAAAAAGAAAAAATTGCCAAATGCCTGCCATATAAATAATCTAGCATTAGATTATATTTATTAGTATTTGAAAGAATTAAACAATCTATTACCGCTAGAGAAACGTTTTATTAGCATTTATATATTTTATAGTTAGATTACCAAGTTTACTATTAATATAAAGAAGTGCACGAGCGGTTATTATCGCAAATTAAAAAAGAAACATATTACCGCTTTCCCAAATAATATTCAAAGCTTAGCAACTCACATCCTTCCATATCCGCTAATCAATAAGCTTAAAAAGATACATGTTTATTTTATTAGTCCTCAATAACCTATTACATCTAATTTAGGCTTTATGCTTTCTATCAACCTAAATAAGCTCAAACGTACGCTGGTCTAGCTAAAGAAGTAGAACCCTCTTTATAAAAATATTACTATCTCTAAAGAAAACCTATAAAGCTAAAGAAAGTGGTATCCAGGTTTAAAGGTTGCCACAGGTCTAATAAAATAGATAATTCCATACAAGTTGCATCTAAAAGATAAAATTAGCGCTGGTTACTATATACTAACTGCAGAGCGTAGCCGTTTTAATAAGCCGGTTTAAAATATATAGAAGGTTTTTACATATTTGCAACTTTGAAAGGCAATTATTGCTAGGATAAAAGCTAAAAGCAATAATAGGCTTAGTGGTACGTAGCTAAGATACTAAAACCCTAAAGAGATAAATGTTTAAAATATTAAAAAAGAAATCTTAAAAAAGATATTAATAGATTTTTTAAACATTAATGAAAAAGCAGAATATAGTTTGGAAAAGCGTCTAAAAGCAGTTTATACAGCAACACTAAAAACTGGTAAATGCGTTTAAGGCTAGAAACTATGCAATATAGCGTTAGGGTTTTGCTTTTATAATAATAAAGCAAAGCCTTACCTTATCCACCGCAAAGGTAAAAACTTTGCTAACTCTAACAATCTAGATTTTTTTCTCAAAACATTTCCCTATTTATTTCCTTAGGGCCAAAGTAGCCTAAAACCGCTTAATAGCATAAGCATTAATAAAAAAAAGGCAGGTTTTCGGTTATAAAAGCTAAACACCAGCAGTTAATTAAGTTAAAACTCTTTTCCTCTTTAAAAATAATGCGCTTTTATGCTATAAAAACATAATAAAAATTAATCTATATATTATAATATTTATTTGATTATATTAATAAACACATAGGTTCACAATTTGCTATATACCTAACGTTTCTATTTATAATTTTTAATATATTAATCCGCTTAAAAAACAGGAGAATTAGTAATATTCAGATAAGGAACGCTTCCTTTTTATAAATAAAAGCAATTCTAAATATAATCATGATAAAAAATATTAAAAAAGCCGTTAAAGAATATTATATTATAAAAACAATAATAAACAAAGACATTGCCTATCTGCTTTGGCAAATAATAGCTTTTAAACAATAATAACATATATTAAATAAAGAGCGACTTTACTGCTAAAAAAAGATTATATCTCTATGCTTAAAGCATAGGATGCCTTGCATATAGTTTATAATCAATCCTAATAATTTAACTAATAAAGTAAATATAAAGCTCTTAGCTTATTAGATAGCAGATAGACAAATCGCCAAAGAGCTAATGTGCAAGTTTTGTGCTGGTATTGGTTGTATATAGCACTTAGTGCAAGATCTGGTTAATTTGGTGACGTTTTTCTATCAAGAGTTGGATTTGTTCTTCGAGCACCTTGTCTTTATAGGCGATAATTTTATTTTTAGGAAAGTATCTTGCTATTTTAGGTATATAGAGACCAACCAGTGTGGCGCCCTATACCTCTATAGATTCCTTTAGCTATATATAAATATTAAACTGCCCAACCTATTTAAAAATGTTAAAAAGCCAGAGAATCACAGATATACAGACAATATATGCATATATATTAATTCCGTCTTTAGCAAGGTATATATCATATCGCTTAATAAGTTTTTTAACTTTATTTAATAAATAGACTAACTTTGCTTTATAGTATTATAATAAAAATAGAGCTAAAGCATATTAATTTAATAATAGCGTTTTTAAAAACATTAAGCATCTAACTAAAGATCTCTAAAAGCTCAATAAAGCATTTAATAATAAAACAAATTTAATAGCATATTGCTGCTAAAAACATAACTATAAAGCCACCTATATAAAGTACAGCTTTTAAAACTATGCTAAGTCAAAAACCCAGCACTTATATTGCTTTAAAGCCCTATAAACACTGCGCAAAAAGACTAAATTCACCAGCAAAGGTCTTTTTCACATTTAATAGAACCATAAGCAGGTTTATTATTATTATTTTGCGTTGGCGGTGTCAATGCGCTATAATATAAACACTATATTTTTACTAACTAATTTAGCTAAGTTATTAATAATTTACTACGCAATAAATTATACAACTAAGCTTAATACACTATTATAAAAACGCATATCTTTCTTAAGCAAGCTTATAAAAAGCAGCAAATACCAGCTATATTAAAATGCTACTATAGACAAAACACTAATAAAAAAAGCAACACAGCAAAATAATAAAATATAATAGTTTCTTATACATATAATTAACTAAATCTTTATAAGTTAAGAGTTATCAGCAATTAAAGTCTACAACAACCTTCTTAGTTATAAAAACAGCTATAGCAGCTAAAAAATTTAGCGCAATATCCACCTTAACACGCTATATTAAACAGTCTTTTAGCATTGGAACAAATTATATAAGATAGCAGGCCTAAAGGTAAAGTTTAATAAACCTGCTAAAATAATAAGGTTTAACGCTCAAAAGCAATATTTATCCTCGCTATTAGCATATGCATATTGCAGTTATCTTTTCCAAAGCTTTTGCTTCTATAAATATATATTAACTATATAGATATAAAGAATTAAAAAAAGTATACAATTAAACCAGCCGCAGTTTATTTTATTTAATTTCTCCTTACCAAATAAAGAGTTATAAATATAAGAAATAGTTGCAGAGAAGATAAAAACTATTCCTATCTTAAATAATATTCTAAACAATAACAGATTTAAAACGCAAAACAAATTTTACAAAAAATATAACCAAGATTCTCTCCAAGTAAAGTCACTATAAAAAGATATTAAAATCTCAATTCACCGCAGACCAAAAAACAAAAACTATTATAAATATAAAGTAATGCTAATAGTCCACAGATTAACAATACTTTTTCTCGCGCTATTTATTCTATAAAAAAAATTTATAAACGCTGTTAAATAAAATCCCGCAAAACTATAAACAACATTTAAAAAACAACTACCATGCTATATTTATGCTATTGTTGAGAATATTCAATTACTTTACAAAAGCGCAAAAAACGCTAAGCAGAACGCAAAGCTATAAGCAAACTATTTTAAAGGTAATAAAAGCATTAAGTATAATAAACCTAAAAACGCTATTAAACTAAATGCAAAGTAGAAATTTAATGCTAGTAATATCTGCTATACATTTTACAATGCTATTTCCAGCTTATACAAAGATAGCGGCATTATAAATAAATCCTTATACTTCCAAAAACTACTAGCTCAACTCAATACTTCTAAATTTATAAATAGCGCTAAATATAATTACATGTTTACCAACAGATTACCAACATATAACATACACCATATTATTACAAAGCAATACTTTTAAGCAATAAAAGCATTATAACTATAGTTAAACAAAGAAAAATTGCTTATTATCAAGGGTAACAAAGAAAAACCCAGGCATATAAATGCTAAGATAAGTTTTAATAATGAAACAGCATATTCAAGCCAAGGTGCTGTGCAATCGCAAGTCTAGCTAAATATAGCCCTTAATAATACTTTTAAACAAGCAGTAAAAGTGATTAATAAAGAGAAAACATTAAATCAAATGCAAAAGATTACACTAGGGCTCATTTACACTTTCTTAAATAAAAAAGCCCAAAATGCAGAGAAATAATACCTAGAGTATATCAATGGTTAAAAAGGCACTAAGAAAACTTAGATTATTCATGCTCTTAGAAACATATTTAAAGCAAAGCATATATCTAACAAGCTTATTATCACAGCTATGTTAAAAGCGGCTACTGCTGCTATTAAAAATATAACAATGTATTTAGCCTTAGGGCTATCTTTCAAAAACAAAACCAAATTAATAAAAGATTCTAAAACGCTAATTTCAGCACAAAGCAAAAAGTGTTAACATTGCTATAACATTTTTATTATTAACAAAGTAAGCCTCCTTAGTCTATATAACTTTTCTAAAATAAACAATCAATTACAAAAACTACGAGGGTTTTCCAACAAGCCATTTAGCAACTTGCTTATTATTATATTTATAAAAGATTTCCTTTAGTTTTGGCTAGTTTAGATAGCAGGGTTATTAAAAAAGACAAAGCATCTAAGACTAATTATAAGCAAAAAAAAGCGCAAAAAAAACAAGGCAAAAAAGCTTTAAGAAAAGTTCACATACGTTATTATCCTTAACAAGTAGAAATGTGCTAAAGAAGACTTATACCTTTTTAATCTACTGCGCAAGCTTTAAAAAAAAAAGCAAACACTACAAAATGCCTTAAAGGTGCAAGCGCTATATAAACAAGATTTATAATTTGATTTTATAAAAGAGAGAAGGGCTATTATGCCTTTAAATCAACACTAATAAAATATAACTCTCTACGCAGCTCTTCTCTTTAGCAAAAAGACTAGCTGCAAGCTATTAATCTACATAAACTAGCATACCTAAAAAGGCAAAGCGCCACTAAAGGCAGAGAAAAAAATTATAATGCTTATAAAAGATAATAGCAAAATTGCTATACCTAAACTATTTTCTTATATTAAAGGCATGCTAATCATAATTAATAAAAATAAATATATAGCTTTCAACGTTATAAACGGCGCTAAGTTTATAGCTATTAACATTCTTCACCCTTCTAAGTTAAAAGAAATTCTAATAAGCAACATGCTCTCCATCTTTATAAAAGCACTAAGCGGCATTCTCTTATAATCATCCGCTACGCATAAGCTTTATATTCTACGTCTACCGCCTAACATAATTATGCTATCAACAAGAAAGTTTAAAATCCCAAGCTATAAACTCACAAAATTGCTTCCTTTAAATACCAACTACGCCAGCGGTAAAGTCAAGGTTTTCTACAAAGGATTGCCATATATACCAGCATTTATCATCACAAACTATAAAAGCTAGGGACAAATCTTAGGAAAAGCGCTGCTAAGGCTATATAGGAAAACAACATTGCAAGTCTCTAAAAAGCCACAAAAGTATAACTTTATCAGTATATATATACAGTTGTCTTAAGTACAGCGTTTAAAAAATATAGCTTTAATTAGGCTATTAAAGATAGCTGAATTTTTAAAAGGTTATATGCTGGATAATTTTACAAAAAAGGTGGCAAAGCTAAACGCTCTTACTATAAACACTGTTAACCAGTATAAGGCACAATATAAACATTAAGGTTAAAAAAGTATTACATTCTTCCAGCCTACCTAGCTTAGCTACATTGCATTCTTTCGCTTGCCAATCCTAATATATCTAATAGTATAAAAAGTTCATCTATAATTCCAATGCTTCTATAATAGCGCTGCATAGTAAATATATAGAAAAAGGTCAGAATAATTAAAATTTCAAACACTTCCTAATTCAAAAACACTTATTCCTCGCAAAGCTAGTCTATCTTTTTTTATATTAAGCTGCATTATACATTAGCTATATCTTAATAAGCAAAAAGCTTAGCTGCGGTTATCTAAGCAAAGATACCAACTCAAGAGGAAATAATAGAAATGCCAATCAAATTCAGCTTGTCTTCCCACCTATTAAAGGCCGGAAATATATTAGCGAAAATACTAGAAGGTTAGCTTAGCAAGTCTACAAATACACCTTTATTAATCTAATCAAACATGCCTAAAATAAGATTAAATAATAGTTTACAATAAAAGTAGAAAAGGCAAATTAATGAAAGCTATAGTAATATATTTAAGCATTTTATATGCAATTGGCATATGCGCCTTTTATTAATAAAATAGCCTCTTTTATATAAATAACAATGCACTATACCCAAGCGCCATTTCCACATTTATATAAGTCGCAAAGAAAGCAATACTTAACTCCTATAGCTTATACTAGCAACGCAGCAATATAAAAGCAGCTATTTAACAGCAATATTCTCTTCTCTTTTTAAGGTTCCAAATCACGCTTAACCAATAAACACAATAGTATAAAAATCTCTTTTCCACCTAAATATAAGTTAATATTATAATAGAGCAACAAATCACAACCACCTTTAAGATACATTAACTAAAATAACCAATAAATAAAACAATAAATAATAACATACTCTAATATAATAATAACATAGGTGCCAGTGCTAATATAGGTAAAGATATAAGCGACGATTAAAATATTCTCTTAACACTATTATAACATCCAACATTTAAAACTATAAATATTACAAAGGTTTGCAAGATTACTTTCTAATATTAATCTAAAAACACATTATAACCAATTAAACCTTTATCTCCAACAAACAAAAGTTGCACTAAAACTTAATATTAAATATGCCTGCCTTTAGTTTACATTACTTTCCAACCTTCTTCTAATGCTCTACTCTACTTATTATATATAAGTTTAAAAATAGATAGTTATGTTTTTTATAAACTAATAATAATTCTACCTAGTCTTAACTTTCAAATTATCGCTCTAAGTTAAACTAACGCTTAGTTATTGCTATAAAGACTGCTTCACATAACATTAGGTTATTACAAAGCAAAAGCAGCAATACACACTTAAATCCAGCACTATTAACAAAAATAACCTTGCCAAAGGCAGGTTACCTTATCTTAAAGCAAACTAAAAACTAAGCATACTCTGCAAAGCCAAAAATAAAGTATTGCAAAATGTCAACGAGATTTAAGAAACTTTTACATTGCTACAGCATAGAATAGTATTAAAAGAACCTCTGCACAAAAAAGCCCAAAACCTTGTCTCAAATATCTCTATACATCTAGCAAAAGCTTAACATATTAAAATATAACAATTTATTACAAGCACATTTAACTAGTTTAAAAGGGAAGCAGCATAATATACTTATTTTATGCGGCTATATCTTAATCGTTAAAGTAGCAGCTAAGCAAATCAAAGCAGAAGAGTTTGAAATAAAAGCCTATGCAGGAGGGACAAAATATAGAAAATAATAAATTTGTTTTGGGAAACAAATTTCTATCTAGAAAGATCTATCGTCTCACATAGTAATTATAACCCTGGCATCATCAGTTTTAAGGCTTTAAATCCACAGTAGTTATCTTCAGCTTACCAATCATAAATCTTATTAATAAAGTTTATAGCTATCAATAAGAAGCGACTTAGAGAAGTTAGAAACAAACCCACTTTTCCGCAGCGCTGCACCCAATAACCATCGATTTCTAACGCACCAATCATTTTAAACCTTTTACTCGGACCAATCACAGCCAAGCGGCCCACCATCGACTTTTCTCGCGCTGTCAAAGACTAAAATACAACCTTTCTAAACGAAAGGCAATTTAGCATTAAGTTAATAAAGCAAGCTTTAAATATACTTGCTTTAAAAGCAGTTGCTAATATTAAAAAAAACGCGCTTAATTGCGTCAAATACTTAAAGCTTTTATTATTTAATAACATTAATATTATTTAATATTTATTTAAATAATAAAAACCTTTAGAAAAGTTTATAAAGCAGGAATAATAAGCTAACAACGTTTTAATTTATATATCTTTTAGCTCTCCTTTACAGAGTATAACTAATTCTCTTGCTTTATTATACATTTTAAACTCATTTCTGCCTCTGCGGGCGTTTACCTCGTCTCTTTTACATTTGCCTTCTAGCCGTCCCAGTCTCTTTAACTCTTAAATTAAAGTTATTTTTTCTACTTTGCTATTTTTAAAAGGTTTATATTTTAGCAGCTATACTAACAACGATAATAACTTTAATTTTAATTTTAATCTCTTTTTTAATCTTAGTATATTTGCCTAATTTAATATTATAGCTTTTGCTTTAGATAGCTTTAGTAACTCTTTGCTAAACTTTAATTAACTTTTTATAAGCTAAGCTTTTAGAGATTTATTTATTTAACTTTTTATTAGCAATTAAACTCTTAAAAGACCGTTTATCTAATCTATCCTTGGAAATCGCCCTTTTAAAGACTAAGTTTGGAAACCTTTTTACTTTTATTTAAACCTTTAACGCAATGTTGCTATTATTTATACAATTAAATAAGCTATAAGTCTTAGTATATTTATAAAGCTTCAACCTGCTATAATTTAACTTATTTTCTTTTATATCTGCGAAGTTTTAGCTAAAAATATTAAATGCATTTAATAAAAATGAATATTGCAAGTTAGATAATACTTCTAAGGTAACCTTAACTTAGCGTTAAATCTAACTTAGTTTTAATATTTCTTTAAGAGATTTTTAAGCAGCGTTACTCTCTAATTGCCTAGTCGCTATACTTTAAAGGTTTTTAAGCGCTTATTAAAACCTTTGGCAATGTATTTTTCAACTAAGCGTTAGCGCTTTAACTATTAGAAATCTTAATCTTTTTGTTATTAGCAATCTTAATAATTATTTTACCTTAGAAACTAGCGATTAAAATCAGAAATAGAAAGCTATTTATTCTAATAACGCTATAGCTGCAAATTTTTTCGCCTGCGCTATTTTAATAACCATGGCTTGTATAATTCTTTACACTAAGCTAGTATAAGGCTAAAACCAGAGATATTTAAGTTTAACGGCAAAATAATTAACGGTTTTATTGCTAAAATCGAGCATTTAGCTTAAATCTACAGAGAATAAGCAGTATTATTTAATCTTTTTATTAATATTATTAGTAAAGATAATATTAAAGATATACGCTGGTTTATATTTTTATTGCAAGCTTAATATATAAGGTTAAGCTGCAGCCTAAGTAACTAGCCTAAGGAGCTTTAAGGCTAATTCTATAAAGATTATAGTAATCTAATAAAGCAGGCCGACTCGCTAATGCATATATTTAATAATAAAAATAGATTGCTCTTTTAGATTTATATTAATAAAAAAATCCACTTTTATAATAAGGCTAGAGATATAAACAAAGACGCTTAAGTTCGCTATATTTACGCTTAAATAAATCTTTTACTATAAGTAGCCGTTTCTCTATATAAAAACAATAATACGCTGGCAAAATTCTGCCAATTAGTTTAACGTAAATAGTATAATGTTTAATAAAAGTAGCAAAAAGAAAAGAAGAGGAATAACACCTTTAAAGACCAATTGCACAGCTTTTGCAATTAAGTAAGCAATAAGGCTTAATATAATAAACCCTACAATAATTATAGCTATAGTAATTTATATAGCAATGCTAGCTGCGATAATTACAACTAAAACCATGGTTGTTAAAATAGTTGTAATAGCAACGATATTAAACGTTGCAATTTGCCTGCTAACCAAAATTAAGATACTAGGAAATTTAGCAATAAAAGCTCTTATAATAATAAAGCCTTTTATAATAATAAAGGCTACAACTAAAGGGCATCTAAAAACAAAGGGCAGTTTAATGCTAAACCTTTTTTCAATTATACTAGAGATTTAGACAAACCTACCTACAATGCTAAGTTAAGTAGGCAAAACTGCTATGCTCGTACGGGTAATGCTAAGCCCGCGGTTAAGGCTTATCTCACAGGCCCGGACGATGACCGTTAAAACGAGTTTGTGCCGCAAAAGATTGCTAATGAGATTTATAAGTTTTACTAGATAAATAACGCTAATTATGCTAACTTCTTTAAGGATAATATTAAACACTTTAATAAAAAGCCTAATTTAGAAAAATAATTAAGCAGCAGGCCTAGGGGACGCCTTTGCTATTACAGCAGCAATCCCCCCTTATTGCTTTTATTATTATTAACATATTTACTATATAGCTTACCCTTATACTTAAACTTATTTTTATTAAGCAAGCTATTAACAGCTTTAAAGGTGGATAACACTGCAATATACCTAAACTAATAGCACATTTGCACTAAAAAAAAAGATTAACTTTTATTAATAACAAAATACCTTTTAATAAGGCTATTAAGGAATTAATTATTACTATTTAAGTTATATAAGGTATACATTATATGCCAACACTGGCATTATTACTTACTATATTTATTTAAAACTTTTTACATTTTAAGCATTTGCAAGTTACTATTTATTTACCCGCTAAAAAGCATTTCCTTAAAATATTAAACACTATTTCCCCTATTAATCTTATCTTAAGACAAATGCTTATTTCTTATTACTTAACTTATTTCTTATTTATACTTAATATGCTTATTTACCTTAGCAGCATTAAGAAAGGCTTAAAACTTACCCACTTTATTAATCTATTAGTTAACTTGCCTAATAAAGGCAAGATATTATAAATTATTACTAAAAGGGCATATTTTATTAATAATTTTTTTTGTAGCTTTTTATTAAGCCTAAGCTTTTTTAAAGGCAATTGCTTTTATATATTTTGGGGAAATAAAGAATGCAATAATATTCTTTACATTAGCAATACTAATAGAGAGATTTGGGCTATCTATATTAAGGCTATAAAGGCAGAATAAAAGATAGCATAACTTAAAGCCGCCGAAGACGTTGTTTTGCTGCTAGGGAAAGGTTATACTATTTAAATTTAATATTAACCTTTGCTTATATATTTAAACAGATATCTTATTAATCTTATTCCTATTATCAATCCTTGCAAGATAGCGTACGCTTCTCTTTTTAACACCTGCTTAGATAAATAAATAAACCTTATTTAGATCTCTAACTTTAGCAAAGTACTTATTACTCTTTGCAAAAGATAAAGTTTAGGAGTATTGCAAAAAATAAAATTAATCTGCAATGCAAAGATATTTTTTACTTTTAAAAATAATAAAACTAATATTACCGTTATTTTTATTATTAATCTTTTAAGAGATAAGCTGCTAAAAGAGAAACTAAAGGGCTGCTACTTAGACGAATATTCTTTTTACTTACCTATATTAAATCTTAATTTTAATGTCAATAAAGCAAATATTTTTAATTGTTGGGGCCTGGAACTTAAGAAGGAAATTTGCTAACTTATCCTTTGTTATTATTGCTTATTTAGTCCTTGTTTTAGATAATTTAATAATAATATTAATATAAAAGTTTTTTTTAAGAAAGATGCTTAATTAGACAACTTTCTCTAGCAGCTATATAACCTTTTTAAGAAGGATCGCTGGAATTTTAACCTTATTATAAACCCCTTTAAAGATGCTAAAGTAATAGAGAACATTCTACTAAGAGACATTTGCCCTGCAGCTTTGCTAGCTTTTTTAGTGTACTATAATAAGAAACCTTATATAATTATTAACTTATATTATATTAATTTAAAATTGCTTTTTTATAGTTATCTCCTACTATGCTAAGATGATATTTTAGCATCTTTTAGAGGCTATTTTATTTTTATTATTATAAATATGCTTAAAGGTTTTTTCTAGCAGCTATTGGCAAAAAAGAATAAATGAAAAATAATCTTTGTTTTTTTCTATTAAAGACTATAACGCCTTATAGTTGCTTTTATAGGCCTTATAATTACTTTAAGTTTCTTTTAACACTATATAAAGACTTTTTTTAGGTAGTATTTATGGCTTTTTATTTTAGTTTATATAAATGATATTATTATCTTTTCTTGCATTATCTAAGACTACCTTAGTTATTTTAAAGTAGTTTTTACTATTTTAGAAAACTTTGGTTATATTATATCTTTTGTAAAATGCCATTTTATTTAGTAAGGTATTTATACTTTAGGCTATTACGTTTCTTATTTAGGTTTTTTAACTATAAAGGAAAAAATAGAGGCTATTAAGAATTTGGCTATGTTAATAAGCTTAAAGACTTTTAAATTAAAGCTTGGTTTTATAAGGTATTACTAAAAGTTTGTCTCTAATTATATAATGATTGCTGATCCCTTTATTAAGCTAAAAATTATTAGATTTAAAAGCGCTTTCTTAAAGAGTTATTAACGTAAAAATTAGGCTAAGCATAGAGTCTTTTCTCTTAAGACAGCGCTATTATTTATTTTGCCGCTAATAAAATGGAAATTTAAGAATTAGTAAAAGTAATAGGAGTATATTAATATCCTTTGAAAAAAGGCGCAGATTGCTTAGGAGAAATTAAAAAACTGCTTGATTAGCGCAGTTAATCTAGCTTTCCTCGACTATTCTAAGCTATTTTACCTCTACGTAAATATTAATGCTTTTAAGATTAAAGCTGGCTTATATTAAGTTTAAAACAATAAGCATAATTAACTAATTTTGTTTTTATTTTAAACTTTGATTGCAATAGAGAAAAATTACTTTGCATTAAAACTTAAAGCCCTAAGATTAGTTTAAGCCTTTAAAAAATGCTCTTATTACTTAGATTATAGTAAGATTATTATTATTACTAATTATAAATTAATTATAAATGCTTTTAATTTTAAAAACCGCTTGCTTTATAATATTTATAGGATTATAAAGTAGAGGCTTTTCTTTAACTACTTTACTTATAATTTATAAGTAGTATATTAGCTAGATAAGCACTATACTAATGCTAACGCGCTATTACGCCTCTTTAAAACCAGTGATAAATCTGCCTTTTCTGTGATATAAAGCCTTATTTAACATATAATTAAACTGCTAGTATATATATATATTATTATACAATATTAAGCTTATCTTTTAGCTAAATTATTAGCAAAGGCAAACTTTGTCAAGGATTAATAGCTAGCCTTGCCTAACACAATAACAGCTGCTATTATTAGCCTATTACTAATCCCGCCTTAACTTTAGGCTAATTTGATCGAGGACTACTAATTGGTACATTTTAAGCGCCTAAAAACTTTTATTGTTAAGATATAATCTATACAACCTTAAATATTAGACTAAATTAAATAGTTAGTTCTAATAATTCCGCCTTTGCCAGCTAATATAAAACTAACTTTTAATTTATTTATATTTAAAATCAACGTCTTTAAATATGATAAATAAGTTATAAGTACTCTGCGACTTTTACGCAGTTAGACTAAGGATTTAATTAAGGCACTTAAGATAGATTTATTCTTTAAAAATATTTATTAGCGCATTTTTACCCTAGCAAAAGATATAGTTAGCGACGATAATAAGCCATGCCTTAGCATTTACAACTTTCATTTGCACCTTAAAACTTAATTGCTATACTTTGTAAATAAGGAAAAGATAAGACTTATTCTTCCTGCGAAAATAATACCCTGTGTTATATATATAACTTACAATAAGCGCGCGCACATAGGCGAAAACTGCGTCTACTATTTTTTTTGTAATATTGTTTTCTTCTATAGCATGCAAAAAGCTATATACAAGCATATTGCAGCCTATGCTGTTTGCGGTCTAATTAAACAATTAAAAAAGCTTAAATTTAGCAATCTTATTCTAATTAATACTCTTAATATTTTTATTTTAACTATTTGCTTAAACTTTATTATTAGCCTACCTTTCTCCTTTAAAGGCAATAATTTTATTTTAATTATAATTTGCAAAATGTTAAAGTTTATAATTAAATTGCTAGGCAAAGCTATTTAAACAAGCAAATAATAGGCAAGGGCTTATATTAAACGCATATATTTTATGTGGGGTTTTTTTAACACATTTATATTAAATATAAACGCAAAGTTTACTAGCGAACTTTAGATAGAACTTTGCAAGGCTATCAATATATAAATTTATATAACTGCTGCGCATTATTTTTTTGCTAATAGCCAAGCTAAGAGAATAGTTTAAACAGTAATAGTTGCTTTAGTTGCAGCGATGGGAGCTTTATATGATCCCTGCCTGTGGGAAAACAATCTTCCTTACATTTTCTTCGTCATAAACACCTCCCGCTCTGCTTCTACCAAACAAGTTCCCTTCGTTGTCTTATATAATTGCTAGCTTTGCAACTTTAACCTGTTTATTCTTAGCGTTATTTCTCTATAAAGTTTTGCTTATTAACGTTAGATAATATATAAAAAGGCTGCTAAGTTTATTTAAATAGCTTAAGCAAAGATAAAAATCTACTATAATAATTACTATACTAAGCCTTTAATATTATAAGAGAATAATTACATTTATATTTAACTTGCTAAGCTAAGCGCTTATAAATATTATCTAAACTATTAAACTAAGCTTATATTTTATAAGATAAAATTATTCTATATTTTTAAAAAGATTAGCAAACTTAAATATTAAGTTAATCTGCTTATTTAGCTTAGATAAAACCCTAATATTTTTATTAAATATTTTACTTTTGCGTTTAAAAAGCAAGCTATAGCTATATAACCTAGCCTTAGCCTGCTTACTAAAAACAACGTTAAAAAATTTATCATTAATAAGATTATAAATCATGCTTAAATAAAAAAACTAAGAGAGACTTATAAAATGCTTTATTATAAGGTTAAATGGCTAGGTTATAAAGGCACTATATAAAAAATATACAACTCTTTAATTTAAAATATCCCTAAACTTATTTAAAAGTACTATTAAGAATATTATTTTAGCTATTATCTTAAATCTTAATAGTATTATTGTATATAAAGAGTGGCTTTAACTTTGATAAAATAGATTTAATATTATTAGCCTAGCTAAAAACACTATAAGCAAGTTTAGCAAACTTTTTTATCTTTCTTTAAATATCTTTTACTTTGAAATACTGAGATTTTTTTAACAATAATATTAATTTTTATTATTATTTAAATAAGTAAAAAAGCTATTGCCTGCTGCTTTTTTTAACGGGGTAATCAGCAAATTTTAAAGCATGCTGTTAACTTTTCGCTGCAAACTAAAACCTAACTCCTATCTTTCTTTTAAACCTTAAACCATTTATCAACTTTATAAAAAACGCAAACTCTAAACTATACTTAAACTTTTCACCTTTGCATAATTACTTTATTTTCTTTTTTACAAATAAAGCAACTTAATTAATCCTTTATTACCCTATATAATTCTGCTTTTAATATTATACCCTTTTATTCTATACTTTCCTCTTTTTAAACTTAACCTTATTTATAATTGCAAACATAAGCATACGCAAGCATCTCTTAAACCTCACTTTCTCTTAATTAGATAAGATAACGTTTAAAACCTTTAACCATTATCGCCTAGGCAACTTGCTACTCTAAGTATATAAAACTAAAGACAGCAATTATTTTTATTTTTTATACTTTAATAAAGGCATTGCCTAAGTTAATTGCAATATTTGCTTATAAAATGCGTTTAATTGCCTTAAATAATGCTTTAATGCATTTATTAATAATAATAATATTTACTATAATATGCAATTAGATTTAGCTCTTTATAAAACACAATCTAAAGTTAAGTATAATATTAGCAGCTAAAAGATTATAGTTTGCAGCTTTTTAAAGCATTGCTTTTATAAGTTTTAGCATAGTTATTTTATTATAAGCAACAAAACTATACAACCTCTACCTTTAATGCTATATATTAACTTTAACCTTAGCTAATTTATCTTATAAGCCTATACATTAATAAACAAATACTATAACTTAGTAATAAATAGCGCTGCTTAGCATAGCAAAGAACTAGTTTTAGAAGCTGTGCATAGTATATTATTTTATAGCGGCTGAACTATAGGCGCTCGATGGTAGGACTCGCTGCTGCGCTTTGAACGCAGCCGCCTTACCTCCTCTCTGACTCTTCTTATGAAATACTTTTCTAATAAATATATACTTATTAGTTATCTAGCTTTTTTAGCTGCAAATAAATAGTTTAATAAAAACTATAATAATAATGCTATTATTACCCTAACCTTTACTAAATATATTAACCTACGCTAGTATAACGTTAAAACTAACCTAATTACTTATTTTAACGAGCCTTTGTAAAGCGGCGCCTTAAAGCATATTAGCATTAATATTACCATAAGCAACAAAGGCATAATAAAATAATAAAAGAAAAACTAGTTTTAAAACACTATTACTAAGCATAGATTTTTCATTTATGCTTACAGCCTCTCCTTCTTTTATAGCATTATCTCTAAAAATATTCCTTAAACAGTTACTACTAAGAATCTAATAAAATTATAAGCTTTAGCTAAGCTAGGCGATCATCTTACACAAGCTATAGAGAATATTAATACTATTATAAACATTAAGGATAAAAACGCACTAGTTATAAAGGCAATCGTCCTTAGCAAAGTTACATATGCTAAATAATTATATCTCTATTATTACATTATCTTTAACAATAATTAACGCAATACTCTCTATTATAATTTTATAATAAATAAAATTAGCAATAACTCACTAGCAATATTTAGCATAGTCTTATATATCTACGCTTATCTTTATTAAGGCATATATATTATATTAGAGTATTTAACACTGCTTTGTAATAAATAAATCCCTTTTATCACTGCGCACATTCCTCTTACGTCTCTTTTAAAGCTAATTAACGTAAGTAATATAGCAGCAAGATAGATTTGCCACTATATGCAAAGTATTAGATTGCTAAATAAATAAACCTAAAACGCTTGCTATCTATCTTTTATAGCAATTATATTACAGCTGTCTCTCTACTATAACTATATAGCTTAAGCAAACTTATTATGCGCAAGATTTCCTAACTTTGTTAGCATTATTTAATATATTGTAAACTAATATATAAAAAATATAATAAGATTTAAAATCTTTATATTAGTTGCTTAAAAGGATTTTAGGTTTTAAGCTACTATACTTTTAACTTTATAAGCTTAAGCCTAAGGCAACCTGCTTTCAACTATTTGTATAAGATTAACTAAGTTTTTTATTGTTAAGCCAAAAACCTTTAACTACCTTCTTTCAATAAATATATATTAGCTAGAGCCGCTGCTAAAGTTTAACTTAATTACTAATCAAATTACTATACTTTTAAACATTATTTTACACAAAGCATACTATTAGCAAATATTAGCAAATAAGTTTGCTAACTAATGTATTAAGATTCTATTTTAACTAGTTAGTAAAATACAAGTTAAAGCACTATACTTTACCAACTCTATAGAAAAAAAGATAGTGGAATTATTGTATATTTATTATACAGTAGTTATCTTATGCAATAATATAAAGCATTTTATTAAAACCTATCTCTCACTAGGCATAATAGTGTTTTGCTAAATTAAAATCTATTTTGCTATTATAAAGCAAATTATTGTAGACTATACTAATAATAAATGCTGTAAAATTATAAGCTTATAAATATACAAGGTACTTTTAAAGGCTAAGTATTGTCTTATACTAGATTACTAGCTATTAAAAAAGAGAATAGAGAAATTTAAAAATACTTAAGGCATGCTTTAAGAATATTACAAGGCATTTAAATGCAAAATACATTTTATTAATGCTTGCGTATATATTAGTTCTTTTATGCGCACAACGGTAATAATAGAATCTATAACTAAAGAAAAAGCTATTAATTAGCAAAACAATATTATCTAACGCTTAGTAAAGCATATAAAACGCCATTAAAATATTAATATAAAGGATAAGATTATCTATAAACTTAATTTTAAATAAAGAAAATGCATTATTAAATAGTGTGCATTTATACTCTACATTTTAAAATTACTTTCTTTAGTAAGTTTAATAGCTTTAATATAAACAGGTATTTATTATAATGTTAACAGACTTTTAAAGAAGCTAAGCAAACTTTATTTCCTCTTACGCCTGCCTAAAGAGCCAAACTAGAATAAAAAAAACAGACAAGCCCTATTTATTTACCCAGAACTGCCCGCTATACCTGCAGAATGCACCTTAAGTAAGGAATATATTAATAAGCTTTTCGCTATTATACATTGCATCGTTTAATTAGCCACCTTTTAATTTATAATTAATAAAGTTACAGCGACCAAGCGCCTTAAGGGCTTAAAGAGGCTTTTTGACTTTTAAGCATAAGCAATAAATAAGTGGTTTGCTACATTGCAAAGATTATTAATTACCGCTGACCTTTTTGCTATAGTTTTATTATTAGATTATATCTAATACTACCTAACCTAACGGCTCACTATTAATAATTAATATAATCTTAACAACCTTATCTCTAACAACTACCTTATTTATTAAGAGAAATAGCGAGATACCTTAGGCAAAGTTAACCTTATTATTATTTATGCATATTAAGTTTATTAAAATATTTATTTAAAAAACTACGTTTATATAGCTTTAAAATTTAATTAAAACTAGCTATAAGCCTTTTTTACACTTAATAAGGCGCCTTATAGAAACCTTTTTATTTAGGGTTGCCCCAGTAGCAGAAAGTCTCGCATTGCTGAATTTATTGCAAGTATTATTTAAAACTCTAAGCTATATATTATAAACGCTATCTTTTAATATTTTACCTATTTACCTAAAACGTTAAAAAATGTAGAACAATAGACTAAAGTTAAGCTACTTTAACTTAACTATAATAAGAATATTACTTAAATTATATTTAAACTTTTTATTAAATTAGACTGCTTGTTAAAAAATAAAAGCATAGGCTTAGAATTAGAGTTATACAATATATTTTAAGATATAAAGGATATAATGGCTTTTTTACCATTATAAAATAGTTTGCCTTTTAATATAGTATAAAATATTGTAATAGAATAAGATTTTGCCTTATCTACTAATAAGTTTCTTACGTTAGTCCTAAGATAGATTAGTAACAAGTATAATATTAATACCTTATATAACCTAGATGATTAGGTTGACGCCGTTTTTATGCCAACCTTTTAGAGAATCTTCTTTTACGCTTTTTGTAAAGATTATATAGCTTTGTTTTATAGCCTGCTTTTTAAAAATACAAGGAGAATCGCTATATATAGCTAGCAATACTTTAATATCTAGGCATCTATTGTTTAACGCGCTATTATTAATGGAATAGATAAAGGTTGCAACGATAATAAACTAGCCCTTATTATGCTTAATAATCCTATCACTAGCATTAACTCTTAAATAGCAAACAATAATAATTTAGCTTATTTGCTAAATGGCTAACCTATTAACCTTAGCGCAGCATTTAGAGATATATATATTAAGGATAGTAACCCAGCTTTGAAAGTAAAGGCTCTAACGTTTAAAATAAACGCTAAGATTATAATTATTGTTTAATGCAACGAGTATAGTAAATATATAACTAAAGGCTACTAAGAAACCTTTCTTTAAGCAAACTTTAATTAACAATATATCGTTATTAAAGTAAATAATCTTATGCTTAAAAAAAAAGACTTAATCCAAGGCCTTTATAGCATAAACCCTAAGATTTATATAACTAATATAACGTTTACCGTTAGTGCCCAACTCACTATAGCTCTAAAAATAAAAAATACTATAAAGTTTGGCATAAATTGCAGTTAATATCAACGTATATTAACCAAAGGTATTTATACCCTTAACGCTATAATTTTAAAAATAATCTAGAGTAGAAAGGCTACCCGCTTAGCAGAATTACTCAATAAAGAAAGCTAGCCAAACGTTTTAGCAGATATTTTTAAGACTAAAGAAATAGGTAAACGCTTAAATAAACTCTACCACGCAATCTTAAAAACTATAGACGCCATCGTCTATATGCTAATTATTGCGTCTAAAATTGCAAACAAAGCACTTTTTACGCTTATTATTATAATCTTTAACAAAGCTAATATAATAACTAAAGCTGATTTTATCTTAGTTATACAATAATTTTTTAGCTATTATTATTTTTTCTATATAGGCGATAGAGTATAAGGCAGTGTTATTATACTTAGCAATAAAGTTTAATATTAATAAGATATAATATTAAAACTTTATAAGCGTAGAAAGGTAGATAAAAAAGACTAGCCTCGCAAAACTACAGACTATCAATTTAACATAGATATGCAAGCCTTTACTACTCCTTTTATTCGCTAAATATAGACTTTAATATTAAAATAAATTAACTAAGCTACTCTCTACGCCTTACATACCCAGATTAATTACCAACAGCAAAGTAAACTAAAACGCATTGCCAGTATTATTAACTATAATAGATGTATAAAATTAGCTTTTAACCCTAATAATCTTAGCTTAGCAGCTTAACACTTGCAACGCTTTTTTAACCTATAAGTACTTTGCAAAACATTAAAAAACGAGAGGAATTATATAAATAGCACTTGGGCCACTATTTAGCATAAGGGAATACTTATTTAATCTAAGATAAGCTAGATAAACGCTTCTTAGATTAATCTAGCACTATATATCGCTTTTTAAATTTACACTGCTGGTTTACAAAATAATAAAAGCAAACTAGTGTTTATTCTTATCTCTACTTTATATGCCTAAGCTACTTGCAACCTTTAACATATAGCCACAGTTATATTACCTTAGGAAATCTGCAAAGATAAACTCTATATTAAAACAATCAACAGCGCTTAAGGCTATAAATTTAATATGGTTATTATTATCTTTGTAGCGGGATTAAGTAGTAGATTTTTATAAAAGATAAAATAGCTTATTGTTACTTTAACGCAAAATTATCTAGTTGCAATAGATATTTTGCTTAAAGATTTATGCATTAAGCTAAGCTAGATTTAGCGCTACTTTATAGTATATTGCGATATTTAAAAGGAGCTTTAAGCTACTTATATTAAAAAGAGAGATTAAACTACCTTATTAAAGATTACTTTTATACTAGCCTTAGACTAATAAAAGTTTAAAAGTCTGTTTTGCCTCAATTATTTTACCTAAGGTTATTACCTACGCAATTGCAAGACTAAAACCATTGAAGGCCTATTCGCAAACGCCTTAAATATTCTACTATAGTACAAGGATAATAACTCTATAGTTAACCTTGGCCAGCGTTTTAAAACTATTTTAAAAGTATACCTATCTAAAAACTAAAAACGTAACGTTACTTTAGAGAAATGCAAGGCAACCTTTGCTTAGAAGTTTAAGGACGTAGATAAAACTAACGTTTCTAACAATCTAGATCAGCTTATTGCGGAGATTGCCTCTAAAGCACTAGTTTATAAGTATACCAGGGATATAATCTAAGATAAACTTAACATTTAGCTTAATAAGGCAATTAAAGACGCTAACGCTAAGGATGCTAATAGTTTTAATATTAATAAAGATAATAATAATTAAGATAAAGAACTTTATATATATATTATTATAGCTATTAAGCGCTGTAGCTTTAAATAACTTAACTTTGCAAAGATTTACTCATTAGCCCCTATAGATAATTGGGAGACTTTGGCTACTTTTAATACTAATATAGCCAAAGTAGACGCTATACTTAAAAATGATTTATGGCAAAAAACTGCTATTATAAATTAAAATAATTCTAACGCAGAAGCTTAGCAAACCACCGCACTTAATACGCAGGATCCAATTATAAACTAAAGATTTACTGCTAATAAAATAATTATTAAAAATAACGTTTTAAATAAGTCCAACATTCTTATAAATAAAGGCAATAATAAAAACAATAACAATAATACCATTAACTTAAATAAAAGATAGACTGCAGCTTTAAGCAACGTCAATTTAACTGCAAAATAAAGCTTAGCACCCATTGCTCCTAACGCTAACCTAATCGCTAAATAAAGTTTTACTAACGCTAATCCAACTATTAAATAAAGTTCTACTAACATTAACCTAACTACTAAATAAAGCTTAGCTTTTATTAACAATAATATAATTAAAAAATAAGGCTTAGCTTTTATTAACGCTAATATAATTAAAGGATAAGATATTAATAATTAGGCTTTAGCACTTAAATAGTTTAAAAATTACACTAATAATAATAATGCTATTAAAAACAGTTTCGCTTTCGCTAACAATGCTACTAACGCTTCTGCTAACAACGCTGCTAACGCTTCCACCAACAACGCTGCTAACGCTTTCGCTAGTAACAATTACATTAACAATAAAACCACAACAGCAATTTAAACCTAAACTAATAATAAGATAAACTCTGCTCAATGCAACAAACCAACTACTCTTTTTGTTAAATAATAATAAAGTCTCTAAAACTAGAGACGGAAAATATAATAGATTAAGAGGGAAACAAAATATCATAGGATAGAAGGAATATCGCGCATAAGGACATGCGCATTTTTTACAAGGGAGGCATATTAGGCATTTCTATTACGTAATACGGGTCCCCCCGCTATACACTTAGACTCTTTCTATCAGCTAGCGCACGCTACCGTTTCTTCTCAACAACACACACACACGCTTCTGTACAACACAATCAAATAGACTGGCTTTCCACCAAAGACC
Organism: Dendrostoma leiphaemia; assembly: GCA_026120015.1. Taxonomy (NCBI): domain Eukaryota; kingdom Fungi; phylum Ascomycota; class Sordariomycetes; order Diaporthales; family Erythrogloeaceae; genus Dendrostoma; species Dendrostoma leiphaemia. The sequence continues at coordinate 123,145 of JALRMF010000043.1, read as the reverse complement.
TCGTCCATTCAGTGTTGGAAGCTATCGTGACGTACGCTCGCATTACAGCTACCGGATCCTGGACCTCTTCCCGCCGCTGCTGCCGCTGGTCTACCTGTTCCTGGACGTGTCGCACTACGGGGACAGCGGCGGATGGCAGCAGAAGCTGATCGCTGTGTGTCCGAACAGCGCCGACTACGACGTTGGCCTTGCCACTCAGGACCCGATGGGTGGGATGCAGCTTTCGTGCGCGGGGTTCAGCAACATCGCGTGGGTGTGGCTCTTTCGGCTGTACGGGGGCATCATGGGCGTGCAGATTGTCTACGGCACGATCATGGGCCTGGGGTGGTTTGTCTCCGGGTTGCTGGCGGTCGGTGATGAACAGCCTGCTTTCCGCAGGGCTGTTGAGAAACACCTAACTTTGTTTCGCTTCGGGGGCAAACTTGGTTTGGTCATGTGCATGCTTCTGACGGGCTGCTTCGTGATGGCGGTCTGGATAGAGAGGAGCTGTGTTGACACTGTCTGGCAGATCGACGATGACGATCAGTGGGGGGTCGGACAGGTGCTTGCTCTCTCGGCCTGGGTGCCGTCGGCGTGGGACATCGTGACCTGGATGGTCCGGTGTTTTAGGAAACGCCAAGGTATGTTCAATGTTGTGGTTGGCAATTTCTTAGGACCATTCGCGACTAATGGCTGTGCTCATAGGGCTGCCAACGAGGGGCGAGAAAAACGCCTCTGACAAACAGTATCTGGGCGTGGTTTCCAATTCCTCCGGTGCTTGCTCACCAGCTCCTCCTGCTGCGGGTGACAACGGGAAGAGTCCTTGGGTCTAATAAGCTATCTTTGGACACATTCATTGATGTCGAGACGCAAATTCCGCTTCAAGGATTCCGGCGATAAGGGAACGGATCAAGTGAGAATGCTTCAATGTTGTGTATCTAGACTGAAGCATAGAGTCCAATGAAGGCGAACAAATTCTAGCACGTTGGTCAAACGTGAAGGTACTAAGGTATAAGTCTGTGTGGCCGAACAATGCCTTGAAATTCGCAGCTACTTCCATACTTGACGTAGTGACGCCATGGTGTGATGGGATGGATCCACTTCGCTGAGATTTCAGTGACACCTCGTGGACAGTTCAAGACAAGTAAGTGCGGCACAGATGTTGGCCATGACACTTGGCACGCCAGAAAGACTCGGTCGCCTGTGTAGTTGACACCGCTTAGAGCTAGAAAGCTCGGCTCGGCACAGCCTTCAACCATAGCATGGGAAGATTGTTCATCTACCTAGGTATGATTTACATGCCTTGAACCGCTTCTAATGTCAGAATGTCAAGCCTCGACTTCACTTTGCCGATACTATCTCATGTTTTCATGCGGCCAGGTGTGACTTTAAGCTGAACACTGAGACTAATAGAAGGTGCAAGGTTGCAGCCCCTAAGCCCCGTTCGTTTTCCGTGTCATGACACAAGCAACCAGTGCATCTGCTCTTGTTCTTCGTATGCAACTCCTTTGATTCACACTTTACGCAGAATCGGTAGGCAACTGTTCATAAGATTGACTGTTCCTATATTTAGCCCGGGCCTCTGAGCTCTCTGGCTCAATTTGGCTGAATGCTCCTCTTATATGTCGTGTTACTGACAGAACTCGTTTTGTGCGCCCTCGTCGACACTTGTACACATGCGCACACGGAAACCTTGGCAGTGCATTGCTAGATGTTTATTGAAGCGCGGCGTCGTACAGGAACCAGATGCGCACGTCCAACCTTCTTACCTAGCAAACATGCAGATTGCAACGTTGAAGCACACGCAATTCGTCGGCATGTCAAGAAGGTATGCTTCGGAAGGTTGCTTTGAGCTCGTTTCGAGATCTTCACTGTCGGATTCAAAGCTGTTATCGCACTGTGCGATATCTCCTCGAAGGCATGGCTCAAATTTGTTACATTGTTTGGCCTGTATTGCGCATATTCCGACTTTCGAATCTTCAAAACTGCCTTTTGGTCAGTCAGTAAATAAGTACGGACGAAACTCAAAATTACACAATTATTTCTTCAGCCGCTTGTTGAGCCCTTTAGGGAACATTCATCAAACCACCCTCAAGCTGGGCCCCACGGCACGGCCACTGTTGCATGGTGGAGACCGGAAACCTCACGCCGGTGAACAGCACATTCAATAATGACACCTTTGATTGTGCCACTTTCAACAACTTTTCCCAGCTTCAGACTGGGGCGACGCTCAAAAATTGACTCTCCTCGTCGAAAACTATTCCGATGTTTGCACAACGCTTTGAGGCATACCGAACCCAGACCTCTCCGGGATAGGCGTCAGTATTCGCGCTCCCTTGTGTCCTCGATGTTGATATGCCATGCTTCTCTTTTCACACTCAAAGACCGACATGCTGTCAGGCGGTTGTATCATACCTTGTCCAGTCGATATTGATCATGCTCGTTCTGATTCTTCATGCTCTTCAATGCTGGCTTAATGAGGAAGGACGGAAACGTCTCAATGAGGTGCTCCGCCGATTTCGGTCATCCAGTTTGGTCGTCCTCCTGTCTTTTACTACTGCGGAAATAGTGCGGCTCTCACAAAAGCCAGGAGTGGTCGAACGGAATTTCATAAGGATCATCGCGTCCCTCAACCTTGCTCAATCGATATCAATCGTCCTGTCTATCATGATGTCCTTGCCTCTTCACCGCAAAAGTATGCACAGATGGCGCGATTTATCATCTGACCTCAACATTATGGACAAGTCACAAATCGGCATGCCTTTATTGCCAATTATATACCTCATCTTGGATTCCCATCTGTCAGCACGGGGTCCAACTTGGGGTCCGGAGGCGATCGAAGCCGCCTGTGAAAAGCGCTACTGGGAAAGCCCTAGCGACGACTACAACCCATTGTCCTACACGCCTTCGTCAATGGTAGACATGTCAGCGTGGGTAGCTATCACGTGCACCGGTCTTCCGGCTCTTTTCATTGGGGCTACCTTACTGAAAATGACGAAAAGACTCCCCGCACCAAGGCCGAGCTTGTGGACACTTGTCATCTTATACAACGAGTTTCTACGCCTAGCATTTGGCCTCTCTCTTGGCTTGTGTTTTTGTTTTATCCCTTTTGTCTTCAATAACGGGTCAAGGGCATATGTACGGGGCCTCGACGCAGGAGTCGACGGCGATGATGATTGGGGTTTTGGCCAAATCTTGGCATTGTTCGCCTGGCTTCCAACAATTCTGGACCTATTAGCTTGGTTCCGGAGCGACTTTTTGGAAAGAGGTGCTGAGAGAACCCGAACCATGATCGTCTTTCAACACAGGACTGACTGCCTGCAGAACTATACGCCTGGAACGACGACACACGGCCATCGTTCTACCATGATTTGGAATTGCTTGGTAGTGTTGACGGTCCTGGCTCTGAAACTACCAGCTTTGAACGGCTCAGTCAGCCGCAACAAAATGGTAGTGAATTGGATGCCTTGGCTATTCATGACCGACATTCCGTAAGCCATTCGATGGCGGAGAATTCAGATCCCCACACAAATTTCGCACGAACGTCAAATAGCTTCGACGATCATCATTTGACGACATCGAGTCGTGAAAGCTCGGCGAGGTTGGAAGAGGGTTACCCAGCGGACGAGCATTCCGACTAGGGGGGTACAAGAGAATCATTAGGTGCTCGAGGCCCTCATATCAGTCAATAGTCAGTCTGAAAGTTCATAAGCGGGAAGCGTTTACCGGTGTTTACATTGTGATATTGCGAGCAGCGACCGATGTGGACTTCTCGACGCCTCCACAATATACTAGCAACCCATGGCAGAGTCACATACAGATACCTACTGAAGTAGGTACGTGCAGGATAGCGGAATAGGTCTCCGGGCCCTATTGGAATAATTCCAAGACCATACCGCCTGGGATTGGCAATTTCAGTCGCAGCTGGGCGATGGCCATGAGATACGTTCCCAAATATCACAAATGCGGCAATGTTCTTCAGATCAAAGGCGGAAGGAATAATCAAATTGGTGGTCTACAAAACATACATCACGGCCACCACAACAGCTGCTGCCGCCAGACCGGGGAAAACACCAGTCTTTGCGGCCAGGCTGGGCAATTTGCTGCCAGCCAACACATCGTACGACTGAATGCACTGCAGCGTGGCATTGGCAGACCCTGAACCGGTGGAGCTGTTGTTCTGCCAGCGTATCATGGCGGGCCAGATACTCCGTAGGGACTCATCGTACGTAAGACTGTTGGCTGCCCAGTTGATTACGTCGGAGCCGTTGAAATCAGCACGGAGAGCTGTAGTAAATCGAGCCAGTCAGCATTTGGCAGAAGCCAGACAAAATAATTGTGTAGCACGTTTGAGGAGGAAAGACCGAACTAAGAGAAGACCAATAGTTACCTTCACTATAATCCGCGACTCCATATGAAAACTCCGAAGTACAGCTGTGCGGCAAACTTATGGCGGGACATGCATATACTTCACCCTCCCTATCCGATGTAGTCGCCGTGGCACCCAGCCAGTCATTCCGACAATCATTGCTCAACGCACTCGCACAATTGACGTCGTCAAAGCTGCCATTGCTGAATGCGCCTTTGATCCCGGGGCTGTAGATATAGAGGCACGCCAGCCAGCTCGGGTCGGCCATAGTCGTGCCGTTCGTAGATTGCAAGGACGTCGGTCCGTTCATGGAGATGCTGGTGGCCACCGAGTCTGACGGAGACGAGCCCTGGGCCCCCACGGTCTTGTTGGTGTAGCCCGCACCTTGGCGCACAGCGATGCTCATTGTCCACCCCGGGACGGCGACTCCGTCGATGCCTGGGAACGGGGCGGAGACGTTAGGTGCTGAGAAGGTAATGGAGCCGGTTGCATTGGGAGAGGCGCGCACGACGGCCCAATCGATACAGTCATCGTTGGATTGGCCGATCGTCATACCGTGGTTGGCGGGGCACGCGTCGGCGAGAGCGCCGGCTGCGAGGATGAGGATTGCGAGTGAATTAAAGAGAATTGCCATTATGCTGTGACCTGGTCGCTGAAGGGTGACGGCTGTCGGGTTGTGTGCTAGTCCGGAGCGTCTACTCAAAGCAGTTGGGTGAGTCGAGGGTCCCTTTGTTGAAGTCAGCTGAGTTGTGGGTGATCTACGTACCTAGGTAGGTAGTCTGTGAGACACGATGTCTTTTGTATGATGACAGGTATTCCACGCTACAGGGTTCATAGGGGCATGTCTTGAGGATTAAGGTTGACAAATGATGAATTTAGGGGCCAAAACATCAGCTGATGGATTCATCCACGAGGCGCAGCCATGAACCAACCGCGCAGCCCCAAGGCTGTACCACGCCATGGATGACTACTAAAGATCTTTATGATCGTATCCTGGCGTCTATATTCGCTTGTTCATTCTGTGTATCTGCCACCGTTCTGCAGAGCAACTGGGGGGGGGGGGGGTTTCCGAGAGTCGGCCTGGGGCGCGCCCATAAATCTGTCTTGACGGGAGTCAAGATTTGCACCCGAGATGAGGCACTGAAGTTGAGCGTTTTCTTGTCTGCTTTTCGTGGTAGCTGCGTCTTTAGCCAAAGAGCCAAAGAGATAATCCCGCCTTCGTTTCAAGCCCTGCAATTTGAAGTGGGCGACAAGGTAATGGATCAGCGGGCATTCAGCTTGTACAGCATCAATGACTCTAAGAATCTCGGATAGCATGCTCAAGTCCCAGACAAGTGGTTTCATGTCCCTTGGGCTATCTGATAGCGAATTTTAAGCTGCACGCTAGATTTATGCTGCTCAATTTGAGCGCGCCACGCCTCACGGGCGACCGAAGACTGCTAGGTATGTCGTGGCAACAAGATTTGCAGGTGCACATGTGGTATGGTGGATAATGTTGGGCTGATTATGGAAACCATGTCCGGAAAGAAAGAAATACATTTTATCGTCTAGGGGTTCAGATCAATCTTCGCAAGCTTTTGACTTCAACGACCTTTGAAGTCGCGAGGTCCCACCGGTCTCCATTTTGGTGTAATTCTAAATCGTTGAGAGAACAGATGGGGCATGTGATGACTTTGACTTTGAAAGAGGCGACGGGACAGGAGGTTGGGTGCCGACCTACTCTTCGCTGGCCTCTTTTCCGCACGTACTCAGTATGGTCATGATAAATTATCAGGATGCTGATCATTGATCCTCACTGATAGCTCAAGATTGCAGCACCCCGACCGCTTGAATACCGTCGCCACGGGCCTTTCGGCTGCTGTTGATGGTGAGCCGAGCCTCATGCGCAACTGATGCGGTTCGAGCCATCACTGCAACTACAGTACACTTGCCGGGATACCTTCAGTACATTCTGAACAAGAGAGCCGTTCAGAGGCTTTGATCTGTCTTCTGCAGACTGTGTCATGGTTGACTGTCATTCACCTGCCTGCCGATGAAGGCACGCACAATCACTCATCTTGTCCCATGTTGTTCTTTGTGTTTTGTCTCAGAATCAATCAACTCGCATTGCCTTGTTGTTGGTAAGGACCGTGTCACATCTCTACCTCTATATAAGCCCTGGACCTTTTGGCCCCTTCCATGAGTACGCAATGCCACATTCTCACTACCTGGGTAGCCTTCAACTACACCTCTTCTTAAACTTCCAAGGGCTTTAATGTTCTCCCACCCACAGCGCGATTCTTTCATGTCTCAATACTCAACCAATATGGATCGTGACTGCGACATCAATTCTGACGTCTCTTCTGACGTCGCTACACCTGAGGAAATGTCTGAAGTGGAGCATATGTGGTACTCTGCCAAGGGCTATAAGGGCCTCCTCGAGCTGAGCCGACAGCACCTGCGCGGAGAGCTGAAGTGCTCTTTCATGTACATGGTATGGTGACTTCAGTGTTCTTCTTCCCCTTTCATATGTGCAATTCACACGTCCTGTCAGCCGTTACTGAAGGCTGTCATGGGCGCGTCTTGCCTCGTGCTAACTTCCGGGAGCACATTTCGTTGACTCTTCAGACTATGCCCAATACTCCTAAGAGAACATTCTAACAAGATCTTTGTATTTGTAGGGCCCTATCGACGACGAGACTGTACCCCTCTTGCCCGGTCTTCTTCGCCTTCACGACTACGGCATCCTGACCAGAAGCTCCCAACCGGAGGGGCCGGTCGAAAAGCCTTTCAAACGCCCTGGCATGCCCGCGGCAAGAACTTGGGCTCAAGGACGTCAGCGCCCTTTTCTGGACTTTGTGGTTCCTACCAAATGCCCAGAAATCCCTCCCAGTTCTGTTCGACACTTCTGCGACCTCTTGCTGGCCCGCGAAGACATCTTCGCCATGCTGGGCCCCACGTACGGCATCAACGACGCCGCGCTGTTCCAGCGCGCCTCGGCTGATCCCATCGGCACCCTATTCACCAAGCCCTTCGAGACGAACCTCCCCGTGAAGAAGGTCCCGCACGGCTTCACCGTGACCGAGGTGCGAGAGGGCGCCACAGAGGAGAGCACATGGACCGCCCCATGGAGGAGAAACACTCGCGCAGTCGTCGGTCCCGATCCTGATGCGGAACACACAATCCTGTACTCCTGCCTTGACGACGGTCCTTTCCACACCGGGATGGACGGCGACCCCATACCGGCCGCCCGCGATGTCGATCCGATTCAGGTGAGCATCGCGGCAAGGACGTGGAAGAGCGGTCTGGACCTCCAGAAGCTTGTCGAGGGGCTTCTGGTACAGGCAGGTCTTTCACCTGTTTTGGAAGAGAAGAGCGCCAACAACAACAAGAAGTGAAGATTGGCAGGTCGTCGCTGTCTGCGCGGAATGGGGATCGTTCGTTCTTTTGTCCTGCCGCGTCTGCTTGTATTGGACCGAGGAAGCTTGGGAGTTATTCTTTTTCCCCCACAAGCAGGAGAATCTGGTTGAGTGCTTGGAAAACTTGTGACAATCTCGGAGGTTAACGAGAGGCATTCTGTCTGGTACTATGGTTTTGTGGGGGTAGGCTGCCCAGGTGATCGCACAAGTCAAATATTGTGCGAGGGCATTCGCGTTCTTGTAAATGGTGTGCGCGAGACAAATACTGTACTCCAGCAACAATTAAGCGCCTGGCTCCCATGCGACAATTTGCGAAGCGAAGTTGTGTAACTTGACTTGACCCTTGATCCTTCACAATATGCATCCCATGTCGTTGTAGCAGCTCTGGCACTAGCCGCGCTTGAGGCGCCCGGGAAGGGTTCGGACCAAGACGAAACGACCTGAGCAAAACATGGCGGCTACGCTCGAGCCCTCTTCCGTAGAGCCATTATATTGGGACACGCTGCCTTCCAGATCCCAATGCTTCGTTTCCATCCTTTCAAACACAGGACGGCCCCAGACACCCAAGATCCACAGACCGACCTCAATCGACAAGATGCCACTCGGCGGCCCTGTCCCCGTGAAGCTCCACCGCAAGGAGGACGCCGAGATCCTCCAGCTCGGCAGGGTCACTTGCTTCCTGCTGGAGGACGGTTCGAACACGGACAGGCGGATCGGCGCTGTGATCTTGATGATTCCGCCCGGCGCAGAAGGGCCGCCAATGCACTGGAGTAGGATGCATGACGAGTGCTACTTTGTCACGAAAGGTGACCGATGTGTTCCGCCTGCTGTAGGTAGCTTAGAAAGGAACTGCGAGGAGGCTGATGATGGATTGCTGCAGGCACGCTCCGCTTCACGATACCTGACGGGACGGTCGATGCGCCCGAAGGGAGCATGATGGTCGTCCCGCCACGGGCAACGCAAAGCTTCACCAACCCCTCCGGGACCGAGCAGGCCGAGGTGTACATGACGGCTACGCCTGGTGAGTTCGTCTCGGAACCCAAGAAGGAGATGGTGGCTGACGTGACTGTTTTCCAGGGTACTATATTGACTGTGAGTGCTAGTGCTCATGCGTATCTCGCCATGTCGGAGCAACTGGACTGATAGCACGTAGATTTCCGAGTACTCGCTCGAGAAACAGAAGGCGATAAGCAACTGACAGTTGAGGAATCGGAGTATCTCATGGCATTATTCGGTACCTTCCCAGAGGATTCTGAGATATAAATCCGTGTCTATCGAATGAATCAAGGTGAGGCTTGACCAATGATCCACCTTCATTGCACGAAAATGGCCAAGCTGACAATGCAGACTGTCTACCGCAAGGGCACAAGCACGCCTTGTCTTTGGCGGCGGGACGAGTGATTTCATGGACGAAGCCATCGAGGTCGATCATAGTGTTGTAATGCAATAATAACATATCGTATCATCCTCCTGAAGATACAGCATTCCTCTTCTCAGTTCCTGCCGAAAATACCTGCATTTGACCTCTAAGCGCCGTTGCTTAGCCGTGCCGAGCGGCGTCGCCCAGCAGGATCTGCCACCATGGAGGTGCCATTCGTTGTCTGTTTCGCCGGCCTGGCCTTTTGGACCTTCTTCTCCTTCGGGGCCTCCTGCTTCGCTTTAGCCCTCTTGCGTGGCTGCTTCTCCTCCCCAACGTCATCGGCTTTTGGTCTCTTGGCTGGCTTTCTTTCGGGCGCCACCTCATCCTCGTCGGCACCCTCGGTCTTCACTTTCTTGGCCCTACCCTTCTTGGGCTTCTCGTCGACGTCTCCGCCCTCGATAGGCTCTTCTTTGATACCTGCTGCCACGTGCCCGGTCTTCTTTTGAAGGGCGGGTGCGTAGCAGCTCGTGCGTCCGCCGACGGTGACCCACGCCAACTTCTCGCCACCCGGTAGGGAGCCCGCTTTCGAGCCTTTGCCCCACCGATGGTCAAACAACCACTAAGAATATTGAGTTAGAAGTCCGAGTACCAAGGATCTGAGGAGACAACGCAGGAGGTGCCAGGACGAAAAGGGCCTTTTGGTAGAGCTTTCACCTCACAAGACCTTTCCGAAGACATCTCCTGCGACGTCTCACGAGATAGGACATATGGTTGGAGTGGTCGTGGGAAAGCTCCTTACCGTGTCAGGAAACTTGTCTGAGTCGGCAAGCAGATCGACAGCAGTCTGGCATACCTGAAGCGTTGGCTGTTAGTCATCTCCTGGAGTGAAATATGCATCTCGAACCGGAGAGGCTGTGGACCGTGATCGGAATCTGTGAATATTGACTGGAAGGATGGGGATGAGTCCTGTCAAGATTGGAAATCCTCACATATCTGATGGATTCGTATAATCTCTTCATCTCCTCAACGGAAAATTCGTCGCAATATTGCTCTGGATGCAGTCTTGCATGATAGAGCGACTCATCTGCGACCCAGTTTCCGATGCCGCTGATGATTGCCTGGTCGAGAATGAGTGCCTTGACAGGCTTATGCCTTCTTTGCATCTTGTCGCGAAGGTAGTCTTCTGTGAAGACGTGTTTGTCCACGACTGGATCAGGCCCATTCTCCACCAGGGGTGAGTTCTGTCTGATCTCGGCACCGACACAGTCTACCAGGCGTATGCGAGCGAACCTGACCATTGTGTTAGCACCAGGGCACAGCTGGTATTGGTAGTGATGAGGCTCTGTACTTGCCGTCTTGGGTCTGTGAAAGCGATCTTGACTGGAGACTTTCCCTCGGTCTCTAGCTGGAACTTCCAGAACTTGGGCGGCCATGCCTCCTGCTCTTCGGGGTTCATCTTCTTGTAATAGTTTGTGTAGGCTGTGCGGTCGTTCTGGATATGAATCCAACCTGTGCAACTTAGCCTCACGCCAAGCCCGTCAAGTCTCTAGCTCGGCAACGCACCAGTCATTCCAAGATGCATCACTGGATGAGGGCCCGGGTCATTGAGCCGGATCCAAAAATACTTTCCTTGGCTGCCGGCCTCGATGACCTACTCGACGTTATACTCTGAGGGGTCCAAGATTTCGGCCTGTATAGGATATACCTTGCGACCCTTCAAGGCCTTCTCGAAAGCCGGTCCACTGCATCCAACCTTGCCAAAGATGTTGGCATCATCCGGGGCCTGCACCTGTGCGATCTTCTTGCCGACCAAATGCTGGCGGAGGAAATGCACCAGCCTCGATACTGGAGTAGAAAAGTTAGCAGGCCACAGATATCAAACTGAGGTCGAACATACCTTCAGCAATTTCGGGCATCGTGGCGGATTGGACTCAGCTTGACTGTCGTGGGTTCGTAAGTCGGGAGTGAGTCAACGCGATTCAGGCGCGCTGTTGGAGATGACGCCGTTGAACTGCAGCCGGGACGACCTCGGGAGACGCGCGCGTGGGCAGGTGACCTGACCCCACTGACGACTGCAGGGGTAAGCTCTGGCAGGCCCGCTCCAAACCAACTCCATCTCGAAATTTTCTTGGACTCGACACTCCCGACCTTTCTCTCTCTCTCTTCCACAACGCCACGCAAATTGCCAACAACGCAGCCCAGCGCGCGCACAAACTCGAGGTAAGCTCCTTTTGCGCCCGTGAATCCCCCAAAGCTCTTCCTGATGACAACACCAAAACCGCAAACTAGAGTCTTTGACCTAAACGGAATGAAACTCACATTGTAACGTCAGTCTGATTGACAAGACACATTGCGCGCCTCGAACAAACACGTCTTTGCGACTCGTGAACACGCGGCTAACAATTGTATCAGTAGTTCTCGAGCTCTCCCTTTCGTCATGCCATTATGATCCTGATGTCAGCCGCCGTCGGGCGTCCTCTGCGACGGTACGTTTGACACTTTGCTCCTCCCCCGACCCTGTGTAGCCTGATGATCAATTTTTTGCTTCGGCAAAGTTGGAATTACCGACTGAATCTCCATGTCGACGACAATTGGCTGTTTCTGATTACGTCCTTCATCCCCTCCGCGTTTGCACCTTGATGTTTGGATTCCAGATGCTGACTGCAAGATCCAGGCCCGGCTCGTGATGATCCTCGGTACGACCACCTCCACCACGCCCTCCTCTGATGTCTTGTATGATGAAACGGCACTGGGCTCCGAACATATTTCCATGAGCAGATATGCCATTTTTGCGACAGGCCTAGAAAACCTCGTCCACTGATTCGACGTGACGATGCATGATGAAGAACACCTCCCCAAGCGGACCCTTGGCTAATACATGCCTCGACGATAGCCGCCAAACAAACGTGGTCGACGAGTCCTCGCGGTTGCAAGCGTCGACCTTCTCCTTCCAGGACTGTTTGGGCCCTTTACATGGTGCACATATGCTGGGTAGATCTCCACCTCTTCCTCTTCTTCACCCGGTCTCCCTGATGAACACCTTAGATGACGAGTCTTATCCGGGTTTCCCGATGCAGACAACCTTTTTTTTTTTATACCATTCATGCATACCTGACAGAGACAACTCCCATTACCTATTATCACACCCTTGCAAGAGGCGCGCAGCATGCTAACATTGCTGAACAGATGCTCCGTGGAATTCGAGACCCTGACCTCGCCCCAGCAAATGGTTAGTCTATCACGTATGGTTTTCAACCTCTGGTCGCCTCGACTCTGCCCTGCCCACCCAACATGATGATCTGACAAAAAACGACAAGCATATGTCAGAGCTCTCGAGCGCAGATGATAAACGTCATTTCTGAACATCCGGGCTCGTTCTCACTTGGACTGCGATCTTAAGTGGAGGATTTCGCTAACACTGAGACGAGATATTCAGACATGGAAGTGGGAGCAATCCCTGCGCCTCCTCGAGGTTTCTACAATGTAAGCTACTTGCATTTACCCTGCCCTACCCCATGGCATTCATATGATGATCATTCAATATTATCACGACGGTCTTCATAGCAATCGCTTTGATGAGGCTGCTCCCTGACCGGAGCTTTAAGAACTGATACCGCCTTTCCCTCGCTGCCTGTGTCACATCATCCCTCCTAGTGTCTTCTTGCGAGGCTGACGAGAACAGAAATAGGAATAATCCCCAACTCTTCTCGTCAGAGTCACCCAACAGGTAAGGCCACGGTAGGTAAGCTTAGTCCGCGCAAGGTCTCTTGGTCTCGCCTGTTTCTTTACCCTAGTTTTAGCCTCCGTTGCAGGCCCAACACGTTCACTTGAGGTAGTAGGCGCCATGAATAAGACATATGAAACCACAACCTTGATTCTTGATGGGGACCGATAGACTGTTTGCAACCCTTTTCGCTTTTTCTCATCGCCAAGATTTTGTCGTAGGTGGGCATCGTGAGAATAACAGGGCCGAAGTGCATGCAGGCGCCTGGCTGAGACTAGCACGACTAGGGGCACGCACGATCCATCAGAACATTTACTTCGCACCGTTCCACCTTGATCCGTCCGCTGAACAACTTCAGCTTGCATTCCGCCCGTGTTTCTCAACTGCTCTCGAAGTCCCAACGCAGCGCTCGGCACTTCCAGCAGGCCTGGGCTTCTTGGCAATCGGTGTGAGCCTCGCCTTTCTTCGTTTGACCTCCACTTCCGGGAAGAGCATCGCGAAGATGTATACTTTGACCTCTCCAAACCGCTCTCAACGGTATGGTGCATGACGGAGCCATCAATTTGAACTGCATATATCCATAGGTTCCTGGTAATGAGCCTTGTGCTGCGAATCGCAGCACTGAAGGGATACATGTACTAGAAAGGCCCAAGGTCACTCTGATGGCTACCCACAAGGCTTCTTGAGGAAACATTGGGCAAGTTCAGTTGTACCCAGGTGGAACCCGTGGATGTAATGATCCCTCCTCCAGCCTTGTTGCAAGTAGCATATCACAAGCATGATTGATCTCACACGGCTCAGCCCAATCTGCGCAATCGGAAGTCCGCCCGTTTCGCACGATTGTCCGCCTAAGTCTTGTCCATCTGCTGTATATTGGATCGCAAGGTTGAGGGAGTGTTCCTAGGATGCCAGGTGCGTGCTGCCAGGGTGCTAGACGCAGGGGGGAAAGAAGAAGAAGAAGAAAGAAAAGAAAAGACTCAGGCCCCTAGAGCTGCCACTCGCCTGTACATGTGAAAAGGTCTTGCTTGGGGGACACCGGGGGTTCTGGGGCTCTTGTGACCAAATGGCAAGTAGGTACTTAGGTACCGGTGAGTGGCTGGCGCGGCATGCTGTCTCCACTGAACGACTGGCAGGACTACATGCGGATCTCACTTGAGCTGGAAAGGGGACACTGCTCCCTCCTCCAGAGTCCGAGATATCTTGCATGAAGAAAATACAATGACCAAAGCATGTTCATTTTATGATTACAAAGCGGATGCCGCAGCATTTATAAGCGCAGAGGTTTGCAGTCTCCTCCAAAGGTGAACTGCTTGATATTGCCATATTGGTGGCTGTGGTGGTGGCAAGGACCTGTCAAGGCTTGAGGAAGGGAGGTATCAAGGACATGAAAACCATAGTGGTACCAGGAGCGCTCCCAGGTTATGTTCATGAAGCTCTCATCTCACCAGACTTCAGGAGCACTGGCTTTGACCTCTTTGAGATGGCCAGGCTTGTCACAGCAGGCACAGATCACCTGGATATGAACACCTGGGGCAGACAGGTAATTGGTGATAGACAAGGTCAAATCAAGGCCAGATGCTGGGATTTAATCTAGAATTTTTCACAAGGCCCTGAAGAACAGAATATTGTTCCGTCTCATAGCTGATAGCGGCAGTACCGTCCACAGCTCACTTCAGGGCTGGTTGTTTAGTGTCTATAGAGAACAATGGGGTTTTCTCAATTGTTGACACAATACCTAGGTAGGTACCGACTGCCCTGCCATTCATGTTCACCTTCGCCATTGTTTTTGGACGGATGCCACTTTTACTTACCATTTGACAAGTTGTCTTGGGCATCCCTTAAATACTTAATCTCTCGCCCAACTGCAACGTGCAGCAATTCACCACTCTGAACCAGCACATTGCCAGCGGCCTTGTTAAAACCAACCATCTGATTGTGGACGCTTCTCACAATCATACAACGATAACAACATCGTCCTGTCCAAGAAAATTCAAGCTGCTAGCAGCTTCATCCTTCTCCATCCTTCAGAGTTTCAGTTGATGACACTGAAATGACCATGGCCGACACAAACCCCGCCACCGAACTCAGTACCTCCTCCCCTACCCCCATCGTTGTGTCGGACTTTACCGATGCTCTTTCCAACGTCAAGGACTGTCCGGCAATCACCTCCACTGCTTTTTCTCCTCCTAAAGCCCTCCCCACTACCATCAGCATGTCTGATATGGCCAAAGCTCTTGGGAGCATTGGTGACGATGAGCACGATGCCGACTCCCTCTCCTCCATCTCCAGTGATGATACTGAGGCTGTCAAGTCTCGCAACGACGACACCGACTCTCTCTCCTCCGTCATGAGCGATAATGCTGAGGCTGGCCCCAGCGGCGCGATCGCCGAGGAGAAGGACCCCAAGATCGAATTCAGGAAATTCCCTGCCGAGATACGCGTCAACATCTACGGCTTGATCTTCGAGGGGGCCCGAGCCACAGTGGAGATCGCCGACTACTATTCCCGCAACAGAGACGCCTCGACAAGCCCCAGCATCGTCAAGGCCTCCCACACCCACCACTACCAGATCCTCGTGACCTGCCGCGAGATCCGCCACGAGGGCCTCGCGCACTACTGGGAGCACGCCGTCCTCACATCCAAGGGCCGCAGCGGCACCTGTTACCTGGACGAGTTCCTCAAGGCCGTGCCCGCCACCGTCGCCCTCAACATCAAGCACCTGCGCGACATCAGTCTGCCTCACGTCACCGCCAAGCGCCTTCAGGGCCACCCGGAGCTCTCCACCATGAGCCTCCTCAAGCAGTTGCCCAAGCTCGAGACCTGCTCCTTCGCCATCGCCAGGTGCGACCGGAAGGGCACCATTGGCCAGGCCCGCATGCACTGGGGGGACTCAGACTACAAACGCAGCGGCGTCTTCGAGACCCGCAGCGGCATGAAGCCTCGCGACTGGCTCCAGAGCGCCTACAACATCAGCAAGGACTGCAAGGTTCGCTTCCTCTACAAGTGGGTTGGTCTGTTCAACTCGCCTGGCGTCTTCCGCCTTTCCTATACTGCACCCAGCCGCTCGGTATGTAATCAAAGAGCACCCCTTCCCTTTTCCCCTTCCAGTCAGTGAGCTTGGGGTGTTCGGGAAGAAGCGTGCTTTGCTGACTCTTCCGTCGTCTCTTCTTCCTCAACAGGTCGTCTTCATGGACTACACCCGCCACACGTTCTACTCTGAGCCCTGGCCCTTGCCGACCAGGAGTTCGTATGAGTATCCCTATCGCCGCCGCTACCAGTTCAGGTACTGTTCTCGCGAGGGGCTCGTTCCCAGGGACCCTCTCGATGACGAGATCGGCTTCCAGTACGCCATGACTGTCCACCAAGACGTGGTGGACCAGCACAACCGTGAAGAGGAAGCTCTTGCGGCCGCCAAGGAGCAGGACCCCGAGGTCGACGTGGAGTGAAGTTCTCACGCCTGTGATGCCGCGATGACTGGCATCGACGACAAGGAGAATCGCGATGACAATATGGAGTGAGGAGGTCCTTCAGTCAAGGATGTGGAGGACTCTAATGACTCTGATGTGGAGAAGGTCAACTTCTGGATCGCTGTCGATGCTGAGGAATAAGAAGACGACTGCCACCGACGAACGGCTTGATGCCCGGTGGTCTCTTTGTGCAATGCTTGCCACAGGATGGACATAAGCTGCGCGCCCAAATAGCCAGGATTTTAGACCATATCGGAATCGTCAACATATATAATGTGAACAAGAATCATACCCTTTCACAAAGGGCCGTCTTCAACATTCTCGTACGTATGCTCATTGCAGTGAAGCAGCCGTGAGATCTCTTGTTTCCGTGCCTGGTGCCCTGTTAGGCCGGCGCGTGTTTTCGGTCAGTAACATGCTCTTCTGAGTGCTTAATTTAGTCACTGCCATCGAGTCTGGAAGACCTCTACGAGGCTCGTATTCGACACTGGCTGACGCAAGACTTTTCGACTTCATATGTGGGGGACAACAATGAACATCAGACGAGAAAGATGGTGCGCCGCACGAATGCATTCGAGTCCGCACTTTGGGGTTTTACTAGATGCTTGCGACGCCCATCCAGTCGAAAGAATGGTAATGAGATTCGGTCCTCTGTTGAACCGTATGTCGTCGGAAGGACGAGGATGGAGCTTCCGGCTGCCGCAGCAGCGTTGGTCGTCGGGAACGCTCCCCCTTTCCGACCGGCAGAGCCTCCAGGTATAATTTCGAAGCCAACTTTCGAGTCGCGGCTGAAAGGACGAGAGTGGAGCTGCCAAGGCTCGCACAGCGCTGCCCGCTCGGGACTGTCATACGACGACACCAAGAGTATTTCACGATGTCGTCGCATGTCCCTGGGTCTCGGCAGCACAAGAAAGAAAAGCGGATCATCCGCCCGCCGGCAGAGGGCCCCCGGATAACTCGCCAAGAGTAATGTGCCCACGCGTTGCTCCGACAGGCCAGAACTGCCAGACTAACCCGACGGCCCGGGAATTAATGATTCCATCCACTGCTACTCTGCCTCGACGGGCGGGCGAACGAACCAGACTTCGGCACTTCGCGATTCGCCCTCTGGGCTGCCAGGACGTCATCACTGATCGTGGTCCATGCACACTGGCACACCGTCTGGAACCAGACCGTTGAGAGCCGCTAGGGAACCACCCATTGCGCCCTGCCGTGCAGGATCCACGGCGACTAGCAGTGATGCCGCACGTTGCTTACCAAACACCACCAAACAATGGCCCGCCTCGTACTTGGAACACGGTCCCCCGTTGAGGCTCGGCAAGAAGATCCGCTTTCTCGTGGCCACGAGGGGCGATGATGATTCCCGTAGGAAGGCAATGATCCCTGCCAGCAAACTGCTACTCCACCTCGTTTCCGCTGTTGTGTGTAGGTAGTTTTAGTCACCACAATGACCAGTCTTACCGTTGCAAAAAGATTCTCGCATCCTGTGTATCTGTACAAGAGCTTGCGCTGCTGTGGAGAGTTGACAGCGGCTCTGCATTGTTCCTCCCGGTGAAGGGATTGCACCGCCTGCTACTGTCACGACATCAATGATTGATCATTTTTTGTTTTGTAATATCGGCAAGATATCCACCCTGTTCCTGTTTTCATCGGTGCCACCTTGATAAGCATCTGTTCTTATTTCTTGTCGGGGGAGTACAACCCACCAGCTTCCCAGCTCTCGCGAGGGTGAAAAACGCGCGGTGTTGGTATCATCTGGGGTGGAGTCATTTGGATTACAAATCCCTGGGCAACAGCAGGACCAGGCTTTAGTAGGAGGCTCGAGTTGGACTGAAGACTCATCGATCCCGACTACACGTGACGGACCGCAAAAATGGCAGACGAGAAGAAGGATATGCAGGTTGAGACCGGGGACGCAAGGCCCGGGCAGCCGACCGCCTCGCCAGCCCCGAACGAAAAGGGCAATGACGACAGCGACTCAACGGACGATGCGGTGGCAGCGACGGAACAAGAAGAGATCACCCGAGATGAGGCACGCTACGACAAATCCGCGCGCTCGACACGGTCCATGTCGCGCGTGCGCTCGTACAACGGCTACGGGTGCGACCCGGACGAGGATGGAGAAGAAGAAGAAGATGGGGAGAGCTCGTCCTCCGAGGACCCGGAGGCCGGCCGCGTGCCGTCCCGGCCCAAGACCAGGGACGAGTTCGAGGTCGCCTTCGAGGGTGGCAACACCGACCCGTGGTGCCCGCGCAGCCTGCCCACCTGGCGCAAGTGGATGATCGTGACGCTCGCCTCGTCGGGCTCCTTCTGCGTGACGTGCGCATCGTCCATCTATGCGTCCACCTATACGCAGATGGACGCCGAGTTTGGGTCCAGCCACCTCGTGGCCACGCTCGGCCTGTCGACGTTCGTGCTGGGCATCGCGCTGGGGCCCATGTGGTCCCCGCTGAGCGAGTTCTACGGGCGGAGGCCCATCTACCTGGCTGCGTTTGCCGCCTTCACCATCTGGATCATCCCGTGCGCCGTGGCGAAGAATATCGCCACGGTGATCATCTCGCGTTTCTTCCAGGGCTTGTCGGGGAGTGCCTTTCTCAGCGTGAGTGGTGGCACCGTGAGTGATTTGTTCACGCCCGACAAGATGCACCATCCCATGACCATGTTCACGGCGGCGCCCTTCTTGGGACCGTGTGTTGGCCCCCTGATGGGTGGATTTATCAATTCGAATGTGAACTGGAGGTGGACGCACTATGTGCTGATCATATGGGCGTCTGCCATGTTCTTGGCCATTTTTGTTCTCATTCCAGAGACGTTCCGTGAGTCTGATGAATGCTTTACGGTTTGGTTAGGTTGAGGTTGCTTGCTTGATTGCTTACCACAGGGGAGACAGATCCCGTCATCCTGCGCAAAAAGGCCCAGCGCAAGCGCAAAGAGACCGGCGACGACCGCTGGAAGGCACCCATCGAGAAATCCACCAAGTCCATCGCCCGCACCGTCGGGTACTCGCTCCTCCGGCCGTTTCAGATCCTCGCCTTCGAGCCCATGGCGCTCATCCTCAACCTCTACTCGGCCATCCTCCTCGGCATTCTCTACCTCTTCTTCGGCGCCTTCCCCTTCGTCTTCGAGGGCGCGTTCGGCTTCAACCTGTGGCAGACGGGTCTCACTTTCATCGGCATGCTGATCGGCATGTTGATCGGTTCGCTGACCAGCGGCCTATGGATGAACGTTCGCGGGAGGCTCGTGGAGAGGAATGGGGGCACCATCGAGCCCGAGTTCCGGTTGCCCGCCGTCATGGTCGGCTCCGTGTTCGTCACGGTCGGCTTGTTCTGGTTTTCGTGGACAACATTCTCGTGGCTGCACTGGATTTTGCCAGTCATTGGATCTGGTATATTCGGGCTAGGGGTAAGTCACTATTTTCCTTCTTGCGATCTGCGGTCAATCTCGAGGCGAGCGAATTTCGGAAGGCCTTCGGATGGTGGTCATATCGATGGCTCTCGTCCGGTGCCGAGAGCTGCTGTCAGGAGTCATCGAGATGTGTCCCAAATCCCCATCGCGGAAGCCATGCGTGACCACTTGAGACAGCAGACCAAGTCTCGTGGGCAGAGATACACATGGAACTGTCCTGCCAGCCTGCGTACATCGGGACCTCTTCTCCCAGGGGCCAGAGTTCGCTGAAGCATGCTCGAGGATTCCTCCAACGATTCTCGCCCGTCAGCCTCATCGTGGCTCAGCCTCGCGCTTGACCCAGTGGCACAACCCAGAGCACAAGACCCATGCCTTGGTCATGGGTTTGTCGGGCGCTTCACAGAACCTTTGCACATCGTTTCCTCGCATACGAGCTGTCTCGCCGTCCCGCCCCTCTATGATCTTGCATGTGTATGATTTGATATTGCGGGACGCTGCAGCTGACCGACGTGTTACAATACATTACAGGTAATCCTCAGTTTCTCTGGAACCTTCACATACCTGGTACGTATCTTTGTCTCTCCTCCCCCCCTCTTTCTCTCTGTGCTGTCTCTGTGCCTGTTTCCATGTCAATCTGAGCCTTTCGTGCGACCTCGATCCGACTGCTTTTAAGAGGTTACACCGAACCTTGTACTTGTGCGCCCTTGAACACAGGATGTAGAGCATTGCACATGGAACCGGATGGAAACAATTGGTCCGTGTACGAGGTCCCCGCTGACATTGTTACCGCGCACAGGTCGAGACGTATCCTCTTTATGCTGCCAGTAGCTTGGCTGCTAATGCATTCACGAGATGCTTTTTTGCTGGTGAGATGCCCATCCACCGACGTTACGTGGCACGAGGTGGCCCGCCCGTTTCCACTCAGCTGGGACGATGGACGAGGCCAATCAAGGGACGATGCATGGCCATCGTATCCTCCGATTGATCAAGTGAATGCTGACGATATTCCGTGTTATGCAGCTGCTTTCCCCTTGTTTGGCACGCAGATGTATGAGAACTTGGGAGATCAGGTAAGTCGACTGACATCGCTTCAGGAAAGGCAAAACCAATAGTTGTGGTCCATTTGCTAATACGAGGTGCATGTAGTGGGCCACGTCCCTGCTGGCCTTTCTGACGGCGGCCATGTTGCCGTTTCCCGTGATCTTTTTCAAGTTCGGCAAGAAGATACGTGCCCATTCGAGGATGGCGACGGCAAATTGATCGTGCTTTTGGACCTTTCAGTTGACCGATAGAATACGTTGGAAATCATCAAGAGTTCCTTGAGCGATGCTCCCAGATACCCTGAATGAAGAGACTTGACATTGAGATCAAGGCATCATCTTCTCTGCGTGACCGACTTCGCCCACCACCGAGCTCAAGCCCCTGGAGTAGTATGCCAGACGTCAGGATATGGCCGAGGAGAGCTAACAGCCTGTCTTCAACTAGCGCCTCCCAGGAAATACTCCAGGCATGTCGCCCTGAAAGACTGGCATGCAAGCTCGAATGTCGTGTAGCCGGGATGATTACAGAGCGTCTCTAGTCTGACAATATCTTCCTGGGCAGGTCCTGTGCAGCTGGCAATATTAGGAAAGGTTTGCGAGCTGGCGCGTCTGTTGCATCTCGATCATGTCCAAAATCCTGCGGAAACAAGCTTGCTGAGAGATTTGTCTCGTGACAGAGGAACAGCTGTGGCCATCCTTTCTTCGTCTTCTCGAAGTTCAGATTACCATCGGGTGGTGCCTTTGGTGCAGGAGGGGTGGGCATGCAATCTCGACCATCTCGTTTCGGACTCATATCCGCGAGGCTGCATGAGAGGCATCATTTTTCCCCACGTGCTCTGCCAGATCTCTTCCCGTTGCAGCGCGGGGCCCACCGCTATTTCAGCAGATCTTATTCACAACAGTAGCCCATTTGATACGAGCATCCTTTCGCGAGAAGAAATTCTTTCGAGCAGTCGATGGCACGCTCAGTTGCAGTGTACCCCGTGAATGCAGTTCACGAGGGCCATTTAGGCTAGTCGGTCTGTTGGATGGACAGGAAAAAGAAAAGATGGGAAGGGGAGACCATCGGTTGGCAGCTGCGTGTCGCAGCCATGATGTCTAGTGGCGCTCAATGCCGGTGTCCGTGATCTAATGAGCTTCTGTGAGAGGCTTCTTGCATGAGCCAGGTGAGGCGACGGCAGGGAATGGACGGGGTCATCAAGCATCTTGACCATGGCAGGCAGTTGCTAACGATGACCGGGTCAGGAGGTCTCAGTCGGAGCCGTCACTGGAGCCGGTCTTGGATAGAGTAGAAGGGAGAAGTGCGTGTGTGTGTGTCAGAGAGAGATTGAGTGTGTGTATGATGATATGGGAGGAGGCCATTCAGAACAGCCTGAGCACCGAGGTTGCTGAGATCTGGGACCCTTCCACGTTCTAAGCTCGGCATCGGGACATGAGAGAAAACAAGCAAGTAAGCATCGGAGACGGCACCGAGAGCGCCACGTCCCAGTCGAGGCATCGCGGTGACTGTTAGTCTGTCAGCAAGCGGCATGGCCCAGCGCGTCCACGGGATATCGGGCAGAGAGCCGAGAGTCTGTAGAACAAGGCCGAGGAGAGCACGAGGGCCTCATCAAGCTTGGAAAACAGCCACGGCTGGCACCAACCCAGAGAGGATCTGCTATGGCACTGAGGATAAGGACATGAGGGTGGGAAACACAGGTAGCTCGGGACCGATTTGCTACCACTGGATTCGATGCACTGTGCAGCACCGCGATATGCAGCATGACTGCAATGTAAGCAGGAAAGAGACGAGTACAGACATATAGGTGAGATAAGGTGTGGATCGTCGCAAGGGCCTAGGCGGAGGAGGGCTGCGAGGCGTAGGACACGGAGAATAAGCCACCAAGCACTGCTCCGCGGTATTCCCATGCCACTGTGTCTTGTTGACTGCGTATGGGGGACCGATGAAGAGACACAGTGACCAGACAGGTCTTGTTGTGCTGATCTTGTCCTGCAGGAGTGGTCTGAGCTGGGACGAGATGAAGTTGACGCGAAGAAACAAACCATTGAACCGCCGGATCCCAGGTCCTGCAGTCTGTGAAGGTAATAGTACGGTTCGTACTTGCACTGCATTCCTCGACTGGGATGAATTATGGGCTTGGCTGGGGCAGAACTGCCGCGCGCTCGAAAGAGTGCGGTACTGGTACATCCGTATTGGCCTGACAACTGCAGGAGACTCCAGCTTGCTGCCAAGTGCCAAAGTACACCCTACTTCGTACCGGTGGGCTTGTTTCTAGCGTTCTAGCGCGCTAGCCATACCGGCCTTGAACGCCTTCCAGGTAGTTCTCCACCCCGCAATGGGGCCCGTGGGCTCGACCGGGGACTTGACCGGGGCCGTCGAAGCGGCAAGTTTTAACGTCGAGAAACTGCTTTTTCCCAGCTGAAGATTCCCCATCCCGGCTCGCCAAAAGTCCTCTCTTGATCTCTGGCCGAGGCACGCCTTAACTGCTGTACCACCACCCGTGACTCGACAGAGGTCCGACGACGAGCACTGACGACATCGCCGCCATGCACTGACGGCCTGGAGACAGGAGGAGATCAGCTGAAAGCACATGCGACATTGGGACTCCGAGTACTCAGGAGGAGGGAGGTTGTTTTTGCCCAGCGAGCCAAGGACCCACCGCGCTGTATCTTTGAGCGGCGCGCGCCGTTGCGACGACCACATCGGGCCTCCTACTTTCTACTTCCTCAGACCCTGAAGTCTCGAGGTCGCCGACCAATAGACCTTGCGCTCTGCCACTTGCGCTCTGCCGTCGCTGTCATATGCAACCTTGCCTACATACAAGTCGACGGGTAGCTGCTGCAGATACCCCTCCTATCGACACCCTTCCACGCCTCACGACGGCGCCCACGCCCACGCCCTCCCCCTCTTCTTGACCGAGTTCCCAGGCTGCCAGGACCACCGCCGACAACATCCTGTACGCCTGCGTGTACCTGTGCCGTGCGGCCCACCCCGCGCGCACTCTGTGTATGTGCCTTTGCCCTCTGCCTGTGCCTGTGCCGTGTACTTGGTCTTGGATCTTGTGAGCCCATGCGACCTGTACGCCCTTCGACTTCGCCATTCTCCATTGCGACTGCGACTGCCACTGCGACTGCCACTGTGCAGACTGCGACCACGGCTCCGAGATATCTCGCATACCCGACGGCTCGCCTGCCTGCCCCTGTCTGTGCCGGCGTCCTCGACTGCCTCCCAGTGCGCGAACACCGTGAGCGGTACCACAAGCGACGCCTCATAAACACCTTCTGAGGAGCCCATTGGAGAGCTGGTTCTGGGTCGCGATAGTGTCTCGCGGAAAATACGAGTGTCTGCGCTGTCATTGTGCGTCTGGGCGTTTGGCGCTTCAGCTGCCACATTGCGAGAGGCTTGGGTCTGAGGTCCTTCGAGAAGCTCACGAAACGATCGACCGGGGCCCTGATATTGCGCATGTACACAGAGGGCCCTCCGCCCTGGATTTTGATATCCCACCGCAGCGGAATTCGTTTTCCCTCGCAAGAGGACAGGGCGAATTTGGAGGCTCGGCTTGGACTCTACGGCCAGCGATACTTCGAGATCGAACCCGGCCTGTCTATACGTTCCAGACCAGACCTAATTCATCCATCTTTTCTGCGAAGGCACCAGGAGGCAGGCGGGCTACTGCGAAGCCAGGCCCTGTGACAGCGCCCTCTGCGGCCGCAGCTAATCCCTGGCGTTGTACAACCGCTAAGGCAGTACTGCAGGAGTCGAGCACACATCCTGCCCATTAAGACGACTTGTTACAACTGGGACAAGTAGCCCGTGTGTGGTTTCGCAAAGGGGACCGGTCGCCTTGCATTGCCGTGCCGTCATTACGAGCACCCAGCCTGGCCCATCCACACCCATCCAAGTCTGCACATATATATGTAGCTGGGACAGGATGCCGGACGAGGTCGATTCCAACGGGGGCGAGGTCTCAGATGCCATGTCTGAGAATGAGCATGAGTACGACGACAACGACGCCTTCCTTCAAGACGACGACAAGATGCCCGAAAATGCCATAAAAACAGAGACTGGTCCTGACGGTGAGGTCAAGAAGAAATATGACCCGAAGGACCCTATGCGACCCAGGAGGAAGAAGGCTCGGAGGGCCTGCTTTGCTTGCCAGAGAGCACACTTGACTTGCGGTACGCCATGACATCGATCAACACCAGACATATCCTATGTCTTTGGTCCCCCCCCCCCCTTCACACCACACACGCACGCACACACCTACCTCAGCGTGCCTCGTGCCTCCATTGCTGCCTCCTAGAGTGTGACCAATGTGCCACGATGCGCAAGACTGACACGGTATATAGGTGATGAGCGGCCTTGCCAGAGGTGCATCAAGCGTGGTCTCGCAGAACATTGTCAGGACGGAGTCCGCAAGAAGGCCAAATATCTTCACGATGCGCCCCCGGAAGCCTTGAGGCCTGTTTTGGGACCGAATTACAACCCCAACGCACCACAGAATCGACCGAACGCTCATCGACATCCATCCAGTAACGGCTCTGAAGCGTCATCAAACGTCGGCCCCTTTTTCTCGCCAACAACCTCTTCTAATCCTTATCCGCTTTTCTCACCCCAAAGTGCTTTGGGATCGATATCGGAGGGGATGTTTCCCAACCAGCAGTCACCTGTCTCGCCGACCTTTCAGAATACGCCTCAAATGAGTGGTATCACGGTACCTCAGGTCTCGGGGGATATATCCAGCGTGAATCCTGCCTTCTTCGATCCTGGCGCGGTATACAATTTCAACCTCGAGGGTTTGAACTTTGGCAGTCAATACGGCGCCATGGAGTTTGGCATGCTGAATCACATGTCATCTGGTGCTGGGGACACACCACCACGAGATCCCTCATTCTCGCAACAAGGTACTGGCGATCCCAACTATGCGGCTGGCGCTTTCGGTAATGCTATAGGTCAATTCGACGGCGGTATGATTGGCGACATTCTCTCCATCGACCAGTCCGGCAATCCCTTATACAGCCAAGGCAATCTCCAGCACGGTCTCCCTCATGCTTACGCCATCGCCGCAGGCCACAGCCCCAGCACAGATCACGAAAGTCCCGCGAACCAGAACCCTGGCTTCGACGGATCACAGACCGCAACGTCCTACACCGGCCCCGATAACCAGAACCTTGCACCTCCGAACCGCCCGAGGACAAAACCCAGCATTCCCAAGACATTCCCACAATCTCTTCTTGGCAAAAGCCATAGAGATGCGTCAAGCATCTACGAGAATGTGAAAGAGCCCTTTCAGTACGTACAGGGTTTTCATCGCATGATCGGTGTTCTGCAGAGACGGTTTAATAACGACAAACTTATACGGGTCGCCCGTGCGATGGGGGGATTTCGGCCTGCCTTGCTGTCGTGCACTGCGACTTTGAGCCGAACAGATCTAATTTTCATGGAAAGGTGCTTCCAGCGAACCCTGTTCGAGTACGAGGACTTCATGAATCATGGGTCCAGCCCTACTCTTGTGTGTCGACGGACCGGCGAAATTGCCGCCGTGAATAAAGAATTTACGGCGCTGACTGGATGGCCCAAAGAAGTCCTTCTCGGCCAAGAGCCCAACAGGAACGTCAACACGGGCGGCAGTACCGCTGCCTCGGGCACCAATTCCGAGACCATGACAACACCGAAGATCAACAGTCTGAACAGTGAAAAGACCAACGGCCCTGATGGCGAACGACAACGAAATCCTCTCTTCATTGCGGAGCTCATGGACGACGACGATGTCGTCCAGTTCTACGAGGATTTCGCCCACCTGGCCTTCAGCGACAGTAGAAGCAGTGTCACGCGCAAGGCTCGTCTGCTGAAATACCGCACACAGGAGACTCTAGACGGGGGGAGCACATCGAGCGTCCAAGGGTCGCCGTCCAAAGACCCGCGAACAATGTTCTTGAGCAATAGGGTCGCCAGGATAGACGGCGAGCATGGCATCTCGAGGATTGCCAAGGGTGGTAAGCTGGAGTGCACATACTGCTGGGTGGTGCGTCGGGACACATTCGACATGCCAATGATGATTGTTATCAATGTAAGTCCTTCGCTTCGCCTGTGTTTTGAGTCTTAGAGCCAATCTTGCTGATACAGCCGCAGTTCTTACCTTGCTATTATCCTGATCAACAACCTCATGGTCTGGCGGTATAGGGCGAACTTCCGGTGCATGCATCGTCAATCCTTCGCACGGTTCTGGCTGGTTTCAGATGGACATTCTTAGGAAGATCAAAGTGGTGGCGTCCCAAAGCATATAGTCTTTGCACCGGACGGGTTAGAGGACACATGGATCCCAACCTTGCTTTCAGCAGTTGGTGTAATGGGCAGCTTCGTCTTACGAATCTCATGTCCAAAAAAAGGGGCTGATTGCTCGTATGAGTACACACAAGAATTATACCCGTTTGTTTTTGCTTTAAGCGATGTTTATCAAACCATCTTTGGTTCGGTACCCAAGGGACTTAAAAGAGCTGACTCCCCGAGTTGCCGGTTGCATTGCCAGTACATGGACCGATCTTCACAGGCGCGGGGAATGGGATCACTAATCACGCCTGTCCATTTTAATTCGCCCTATTTGACGCAGCGAATATAAATAAACATCAACACACCATAGGTACCTAGGTAATTAAAGCAGGGCCCCGAATCTCACCGCAACTTCGCCGCGTCTGAAGCAGCCCATCTTCTACATGACCGAGAAGATGGATGCTCTTGTGGTCCTCATTACAGGCGCCAGCGGCGGCATAGGGCAAGCAACCGCCCTCCGCCTGGCACAGCCGCTCACGCCGCCCTACAAAGTAAAGACGCTCATCCTGCACTACAACACGGACTCGTCCAAGACGCAGTCCCTCACGGAACAGATCCGCGCGCTGAACCCGTCCGTCCACGTGGTCTGGCTGCAGGCGGACCTCTCGTCCGCGGAGAGCGTCGAGGCCCTGCACCGGCAGGCCGCCGAGGCCGCCGGCGGGCCCGAGACGCCCGTCAGCGTGCTCTTCGCCAACGCGGGGACGCACCTCGGCCGCGCGGGGCCCGCGGGCGGGACGCTGGACGCCGTGGACCCGGCGGCGTTCGAGGCGACGTGGCGCGTCAACACGCTGTCCGCGTACCACCTCACCCGCCTCCTCGTCCCGCCCATGGCGGCGCGCGGGTTCGGGCGCGTCATCTACAACTCGTCCGTGGCGGCGCTCACCGGCGGCGTCGTGGGCCCCCACTATGCGAGCTCCAAGAGCGCGCTGCACGGCATGATGCACTACCTCGCCGGCAGCTACGCCAAGGACGGGGTCACGTTCAACGCGGTGGCGCCGGCGCTTATTGAGGATACGACCATGCTGCCCGGCGGGACGGAGGAGTTGAAGGCGAAGGTCCCTGTGGGGAGGCTCGGGCGGCCGGAGGAGATTGCGAGCGTGGTGGAGCTGATGATCACGAATGGATACGTGAGTAACAAGGTGTGGACGGTCGATGGTGGAATGGTGCCGCGGTGACAGTGGTTTGAAAGGGATGGCGAGATCATTCGCGGTCACCATGCGCCTCCGTAGCTGTGTATTGCCAAGCTGACAAGACGGGAACGCCGAGTATCGTCAGCAGTCTTGTGGAAGTCTAAGAAGTCTATGGCCTTGTATTGTCTATATCTCTCAACAAGTGTCAAACAGGCTGGGCCGTCACCATTGCACGTCTTGTTCCACGTCTACGTTGTGAGCCACGCACAGTCCAGCTTCCCGCCCATCTCTCCCTGCGGCTTCCAGCCCTCCCTGTCCAGGCTGTTCCGTGCCACCTCGCAGTCCGTTTTGATATCCTTGATCAGCGCCTCGATGCCTTCGTAGCTCAGTTCGTCCCGGATGTAGCCCAGGATCAGCAGCCGCATCTCAACGCCGTAGAAGTCGGCGCCAAAGTCCTCCAGGACGTGGACCTCGGCGCTGCGCACCGTGTTGTTGTAGAAGGGGTTGTATCCGATGGACATGACCATGGGGAAGATTGCGAACTTTTGTTGGCCCGGCTGCTGCTTGTGGTTGGGGTGGTCCGCAGGGAGCCCGAGGGACGCCCAGCCGAAGTAGACGCCGGACTTGGCCTCGGCGATCCACGGCGTCGTGTCTACGGGGAGGTTGGCGGTGGGGATGCCTAGCTGTGGTTTGTGTGTCAGTACACGGCACAGTACGGATGAGGACGAGCAGCGCACGATGTGCTCCGATGCCGGGCGGTGCGATGCGCATGTGGGAGTGTGTTGGAGTCTGTGGGAGCGAGGGGTAGCCAGAGAAAGTGGTAACCAGAGCGAGGGTTTGGGCGAGATGTGGTGTGGGAGGTCTGGGTATGACGGCAGTCTGCAAGTGCGCCATATCTCGACCACCACAGGACCTTGCTTTGGGTGTCGACGGTGGTGGGACCAAAAGCTTAAACCTCACGAGCCCAGCCTGTCGCACAGGTGGCGCCCGGCTCCTCCAGTCCCCGGCGCTTCTCATGTGCAAGTACTGCTCATTTCGACGACCGGCATCTTTGGCTTGACCCTGGCTTGCCTCACTATTGGATCTCAAATCACCACATCACCACATCATGCTCGCCCCGCGGGCCAACAAGACTGCCTGGATTTGATCGGCAGCTCCCGTGTCCTGGGTTCCCCGAACCTGCGGGTACCGCACCCGACCGCCCTCCTCCTTCTCCCTCGCCAGAAGCAACAATCTGGTGACAATGCACCTTGACGTGGGGGAAGATGAGAGGGGGACGCGTCCCAAGCCAGCCCTGTTCGGGTGGCAGGATCACCACAAGGGGAGGTACTTGCAAGAGAAGTATCTCAACTCACCTCCTTGGAGCCCCGGCCAAACCCCTTGATCACCTTGCCCTCCATCTGCAGCGGGAAGGGACTCTCGGGCCCGGAGTCCGGGCCCACCATGAGCGGTCTTGTGTTTCCCATGATTCGAGGCTTGCTTTTGCCTGCCTGCGTATACCTGCGTATACCTGCGTATACCTGCGTAGACCAAAGGCTCTGCTCTGCTCTGCTGTCGCCAAGAAGAACCGCGGGGGGTGAACGTAGATATATCCCACTCGCGTATGCAGGCGACGCGGCGGGATTCCGCGTCAGGGTTGCACGAGAGATTGTGGCAGGATGTGATATGTGACTGGATTCGTATCCTTGCACAGAGGTCCTATGCGCCGTACAGACCGGTGTATCGAGTGGTGGTTGCAGATTCGGGGAAGTTTGGATGGTGCGGATTCGAGGGTATTTGTAAGTAGTGAGTTGAGTCTTGGGCTCAGGCGCACCCGCGATGATGCCGCCAGGTGGGGTTAGTCATACCGGTGTACGGTGCGCCGATAAGATAAGACGTCAGCACTTGAACAAGACGCGTGGAAGTGAAAGTGCCAGAACATCGCTCCTTTCCAGAGGACATTGTCCTGCGTAAAAGATTCAAGAGCAACCGTGGCGTAATCCAGTACGCAGGGAAGGTTGGTTTCCCCAACCCAACCTTTGCGCTGCTGTTCTCCAAGTGAGAGAGACAAGGGCTGCCCTAGAGTTGAACCCCTCCTCCCAATCCTACAATAAAAGAACCGAAAACACAATATCTGCTTACCTGGAACTGAGCTTTTACGTAGCAAGAAATATGTTCAAGACAAGAAGCGAGTCGGCTTGAAAAATGCTAAACTGCGTACGCGGATGTCACGAGAACGCATTTTCTAAAACTACACAAAAGATGCCATCGGAAGTAGACAAGTTCAGATAATTACAATGCCGACCAACGTCCCCGTCTATTACTCCATGCCATGCAAACCGATTGCAGTGCCCGAGAATTCCTCCCAACCAGTGATCATACGCCACGTAAATCCAGAATCGAATGCAAAGATTCCTCACACCGACATTTTCATCGCAATTGTCTTGTGAGGCTCATACCCCTTCACCACAAAGTCCTCGAACTTCCACCCGTCAATACTGCCTCCTTTCTCTCTCTTGATGTCCAACTCGGGGAAGGCGCGTGGCTCCCTCTCCAGCTGGGTCTTGAGCGCCTCGACATGATCAACATAGACATGCGCGTCGCCCATAACATGCGTCAGGCTGCCCGGCACAAGGTCACACACATGAGCGATCATGTGCGTCAGCAGCGCGTAGCTGGCGATGTTGAACGGCACGCCCAGACCCATGTCGCAAGATCGCTGGTACAGCTGGCAGTGCAAATGACCCTTGGGTTTGGCCTCTCCTTTGCCGTTCTGCTCTGCCGCCGCCGCCTGCGACCGCGGATACGACACATAGAACTGCGCAAACATGTGACAAGGTGGCAGCGCCATGATCTTGAGGTCCTTGGGGTTCCACGCGCTCATGATGATCCGCCTGTCGTACGGGTTCGTCTTGAGCTTGTGGATCACCTCCGCGAGCTGGTCGACGCCCTGGCCCGCGTAGTCCGTCTTGGCGTCGACGTACTCGGCGCCGAAATGCCGCCACTGGAAGCCGTACACGGGGCCCAGGTCGCCCACCTCGCGGTGCGACAGCCCGACGCTGTCCAGGAACTCGCGCGAGCCGTTGCCGTCCCAGATCTTGACGCCCTGCTCGGCGAGGGGCAGAGACGAGGTCGCGCCCGACACGAACCAGAGGAGCTCTGCCAGGACGGCCTTGTGGAACACGCGCTTGGTGGTGAGGAGAGGGTAGACCGGCACGCCGTTGTTGTTGAGAGTAAATTTCAGCGGCCGTGGTGCGAAGATGGAGTATGTGCCCGTTCCGGTTCTGAAGAATTCGTGAGTTTTCATTTGGTGAGATGGCACGCCACGTGTGGACAGTCGTACCTGTCTGGTCTGTGCTCTCCGTCTTCGAGAATCTCGCGCACGAGATCGAGGTACTGATACTCTTCATGTCTCTTTGTGGACGAGCCATTCTGCTTCACAGGCGGCTCGACCCCAGCGCCAGCTGCGCCCTCAGAGGACGATATTGTCATAGTGAATGTCCTGGCGAGGTGCCAGAAAAGAGAAAAGGATTTTAGTACAGAAAGCAATTGTGTCTTGCCAATAATTTGAAGATCAGCAATCTGGATGCGAGAATGTACAGAGGATGGAAGACGCGTCGTGACGCGCCGGCCAGGAAGTCATTAAATTGGAGTAGAGTGCAGGGTTAGGGGCGGCTTCTAACAGCGGCGCCCCCGAAACGGGCTCAAGCAAATAAAACCAACTCAACGTCGTTTCAACTCTCCCATCTGGCTGGATCCGATATTGGCTTGTCTTCATTATTCTCGCCGCCCCAAAGATTTCGTGACTGTAACGACAGAGTATTTCACTCAACGCAACCGAAACCCCTCTTGCTATGAAGATTATCCTCTGAAGGCACATGCATCATACCTCGTTGGTCTTGCGATAGTGCTTCAGCTTTCTTGGATCTGAGATCAACAGACTCCGAAATTCATTGGTGCAATAGGGTGTGCGGATGCAACCATGCAAGATCTCGAAGCGGCCACCATCATCAAGGTGTTGCCTGCGTACGTCGGGATCGGGAACAGCCGCAAAAGCCTCGCGTCTCAAGGATCGATCTATCTGAGGCCTTCTGAGCATCACCTGGGCACAGTGTGTAGGAACGGCCCGACACATCCAGAGGCAGGTGGCACATGTTCCTTCGTGTTCATCGCACGCATTGATTGTGGGATAGGAACGCCAGGAGTGCTACCGTCGCATCCCTCCGTGGAGGGGGCCAGATCTCTAATCGCTCGACTGTACGACCTGACAGCTCACGCGTCCCGACTTGGAGGAAATGTGGTGTCGTTGTGGTATGCACCCCGGCGGGTCCTTACAGCGTGTGGTGTGGTCATGCTGTACCACAAATTAAGCAGTCCATCTTTGCCTCCAGCTACCAATATCGCTGAATATCGCTGCCCTACTAGACCTAAATCGTGAGCCTCGTATTGTGGCCTCGGTGCTCCTGCGGCTTTCGGCGCTTTTGAAGCGGACGAGCTCATTCCCTCTTTCGCCACCGACATCTCACTGCTTCCACTCGTCCCTGCCCATCTTGAGGATGTCGGAATTCTCAACAACCCAGTAGTTGGATGGTGCCTTTCCCTCCTCTGCAAGGCGGGCAGCTGAGACAGCAGCCCTGCCAATGTAAAGCTGATCCGAGCCTAGATGATAAAATGAGCTCTCAAATCTGTGTAACCGGCCCATACACATGTGACCAGGGAGACTCACCTAGCTTATCCTGCAGACCCTGGCTGATCTTGTTCAGGTTGCCCATCACACTCTCAAAGAAGGCGTTCTTGGGGACCTCCCTCTCACCCAGGATCGCGGCGGGCCTCAAGATGATAGCGTGCTCAAAGCCGAGATCCTTGATGGCATCCTCCACACCAACCTTCATCTTGGAGTACGGCACATAACTGCTGACGAAGCCCCGCGTGCCGGCGCTCGAGATGTAAAGGTACGTCTTAACGCCGGCCTCCTTGGCGGCCTTTGCGTTCTCGATGCAGAGGTCGTGGTCGATCTTCCACTGGTTGTCGATGCCGCCGGCCGCGGCCCGCGTGGTGCCCACGGCGTTGAAGACCACGGACGGCTCCAGGGCGGCGATGGCCGGCGCCCACTTGCTGGTGTCGGCCTCGACGACGGCCTCGAGCTTGGGCGAGGTGGGCTTGGGCGCGCGCCGGGAGACGGTCTTGACGGAGCTGAAGAAGTCGGTCGCCAGGAGGGTGTCGAGGATCCTGGACCCTACGGCGCCCGTGCTGCCGAAAACCGCTGCGGTGGTCATGTTGAGTGAGATACCGGTATCGATTTGGGGGTCTTCAAGCGAGGCAGTCCTCGGGAGCTTGATGCTTTGAGATGTTTTATATATCATACAAAGAGCCCCGGCACTCCGGGCCTAGCCCGACGCCATTTTATAATGGCACTGACAAATGCAACTCGGCCCCACTGAGGTTCCGCGCTGGCCAACGTGATCCATCCCTGTCCTTGACTGAGTCTTGGATCGTCCTCTTTCACTGCTACCAAACAGCCATAGTACCTTGTATTGTGCGTGATAACGAGTAATGTATGGTTCAACTCAACTTCCATGTACACGTTGCGAGTATCCATACTCTGACTTTGCGATTGCGGTCAGTGTTGAGTGGAAGAAGAAATACCACTGATCAGGTTCTATTTCGAACATCACGAATCATGGCGCTGATCATCTTTGCAGTCCGGACGTGTTGATTTTTCTTGTGCAGATCTTTCTCACCCGGACCCGACGCGACGGGACGACCCTGACATCCGGCAGACTGGGACCTCGTCAGCCACGTTGTGGGCCTGGCAAGGCAGCCCCACTGACGTGAGCTCTTCCGTCTCACAGCTTGCAGGTAGAAGGCCACCGCGTTATCTCAGTGATAGATCACCCGAGCTTGCCCAGCTCCATTTCCCCCTTCAGTTTGTAGTGGACGTCAAACGACTCCAAAGTAGACGCGCTGCGGAGCCACCATGGAAGATTCCGTTGTCATAGACGTGGCTATGCTTCATAACTAGAATTGTATCACATATCAATGTTCCGTCGACAGAGGATCGAATGTATCCCAGTGAGCATCATGTAAGATGGCTGCTCCATGGTGTGGTCGCCGTGCGCAATCGAATTAATTTTGCTAACACTTTCTGCTGACTAACCACGGTCGGTCTGTTAGACTAACTAGGGTCGGTTCTGTTAGTCAATAAGCCCATCTGCACTGAGATAACGCCCGGGTACTTTTGGCCCGCCAACACAGCAGACAACTCTTCTCAACACTCACTCACGACGAAGAGGACGAAACTCGGAGACAACTTGGTCTCTGCCACGCATTACATTCGTCTTATTCTTGCTACCATGGCTACCCCATATGAAGGTGAGCTGCTCCTGCTTTGCACAGCCGTGGGAATGTTCTGCGAGAGTCACAAACAAACAAGAAACGCTGATACCATGGCCTCCCACAGTCGAGCACAGCATCCAAGCCTCGGCGCCGCGCCGCCGCCGCCAGATAGACATGTCCTCCTTCACGTCCCAGCTCCACCAGCTCGGCGACGACCCCTCCGGCAACGCCTCCTCCCAGCAGCAGCAGCACAACAACCCGCACGCGATCCCCACCCCGATCGAGATCGTCGGCCTCGTGCGGCTGGTCCAGGACCAGTTCAGCACGCTGGCGCGCGACGCCCCCAGCACCGAGAACCGGGACCTGCTGCAGACGCTCTTCGATTCGCTCGAGTCGGACGTGCTCAACCCGCCCCGGACCGTCGAGGGCGTGAGCCAGGAGTTCCTCGACACGCTCGAGCGCGTGCCCAAGAGGTCCCTCGGGCCCGAGGACGCGTGCCCCATCTGCGCCGAGAGGTTCCTCGACGACCAGTACCCGCTCGTGGTCGAGCTTCAGTGCCACCACAGCCACAAGTTCGACCTGGACTGCGTCGCGCCGTGGCTGCAGATCAAGGGGACCTGCCCCATGTGCAGGACGGACCTGACCAAGCATGACCCGCGCAGGAAGGGCGTGTCAGATCGCGTCGGGAAGATATTGGAGAAGGAAAGGAAGCGTGATCTGGAAGGTGAGGAGGCAAGGAAGCCTGTCGAGGAGTACGAGGAGGAGGAAGATCCGGATATGCTGTACGGCTGATCGAGCAGGAGGGAGAAGTGCTGCGAAACTGCATATGACACAGGGCATCGGAGCAATGGCGTTCACGGCACAAGGGCATTGTGGCATTATGCCATGTTCAAGGGGTTCTCAGATGTGTATAATTCCCAACTAACCATCAATGCGATGCGATGCAAAACGAGTTCAAACCCCATGTACACGCAAACGCCTGACCTCCCGACTTTCCATCCGCCTTCTTCCCTCCACAAAGCAATTACGCGCACTTCCTGGTGAGAGCGCCCACCCGACTTCACCTGTCTCAAGCAGCTCCAGGGCCCTTTCCTGACTTCTTCTGCTCGCCCGCGCCGCTCTTCCTCGTCTTCTCGTCCCTCGTGGTCCCGTTCATCTCCCCGCCGCCGCCCTCGCCCAGCGGCACTGACTTCTCGTGGCTCGCGCCGCTCACGTCCAGCGGGCTTTCACCATCCTTGCTCTCCTCCTTGGCGGCCTTCTTCTGCGACTCGGGCGACGTCTTGCTCGGGTCGAAGGCCGCGTCCGTGTGTGCGGCCGCGTCATCGTCCAGGTTGCTCTTGGTGCCCTCGTTGGATCGCGGCTTGAGAGACTCCCGGTCCTGGTCGTCCTTGTAGGGCAGGCGCAGG
Organism: Dendrostoma leiphaemia; assembly: GCA_026120015.1. Lineage (NCBI taxonomy): Eukaryota > Fungi > Ascomycota > Sordariomycetes > Diaporthales > Erythrogloeaceae > Dendrostoma > Dendrostoma leiphaemia. The sequence goes on along the minus strand of JALRMF010000043.1, from coordinate 87,221 downwards.
GCGGTCGAGCTATGGTAATTCGAGGCTTGTGCGGCCCTGGAGGAGAGGAATTGGCGGTTGGTGCGGGCCTGGGAGATGGGTGCCCGGATCAGGGCGCGGACTGAGCGGAGGGAGGACATCTCTGCGGGTTGTGAGAAGGGTCGTGGTGGAGATTGTTGACGACAACTTGCCTCGTACGAAAGGAGGACAAGGGAATTTGAGAGACTCCAATTATTCGATGTATCAAAAACCCTGAAGCGGCAAGTAGATATTACAATCTTGCAGGAGCAGGAGGTCCTGCCAGCAGCTGTCTGTTGAGTTCACATCAGCTTTTGTGCTGCAGATCCTCTGGCAGCACCATTGACGTCATGGTGACCGTGAGGGCGAATTACATTAGAGCGTCCGCTAGACCCACCTCTTTCCAGGAACAATTGCTCCTGCACCTAAGCTTGTGCCCTTACGGGGGAATCAGATCTGACCAGGAAAACTGAATTTGAATAGTTCTTCTCAACCTTTTTCCCAATGGTTCTGTATACATTGGACCACAGACCTTTGACTCAACAACTCTATATGCATCGAATGATGACCACGCAATTCTCACCTCAGTCTCCCGTTTGCTCTTGACCCCATTCAAGCTGCAGTAGAGCAATGCTGAGTCTTCACAACAAAAGGGGTAGAAGCCTATGCCATTGTTTGCTGCCATTGATTCACCAGCTTTCTCCTCGTGTAATTTTGTATAGTTTTGGGCAAAGGGGCTGTGGAATCGTGACACAGTACCTAGGTATTCAAACACAACCTACTGTGGAAACCATGCACCTAAGACCCTAACCCTACCAAAACCAGCATTAAAAACAGCGCTGCAGGAGGCTGCAAACAGAGCGCACTTTTACTTCTGAACATACCTATACGCAACTACACAGATAGCCTCAATACACGCTACAAACGGTCTCTTTAGACCTCACTTTCTTTCGTTCTATGAGCCTCATATCTTTCTTATTTATGTTTCCACACCTACCTACATTACCCGAGAACCTATTCCACTACTTGGGTCCTGATCAGTACTCAAGATGGTGGACTGATTTCAGTAAATGTGCCTTTTGCCCCGTTTCTCAAGAGATTCAACGTTTGCTCAACTACGAATCGCATTATGTTTCTTTGCAACCTCGTCCCATATCCAATTGGTGTGTGTCCACTCCAGAATCAAACAAAAGGTTAGATGAGACGAAAGGAACAGAACCTTTAGCACCTCGAAATGGGTTTTCTTCTGCTAAGGCCTTTCTTCTTCACGTCCTGCCCGTGCTTGGGGATAGGTTCTTTGGAGGCCTTGCCTTAGATTCCTTGATTACCTATCCTTGGGTGGGAGCACTATCGCTCCACCTATCGTCATGTAATTATGCCCAAGAAGCACGTATGTTGCCGGCCTCCAGTAGGATCTCAAGCCGAGAGAATCATTTTCAAATCATGTCAGATTTATATAATAGACGCTACTTCGAGCCTGATACTGTTGCTCCAAGGTTGCTGCCCATGTAGCATGATCACCGCATCCCTAGCAGCAGCCTGATACTCAATCAAGTCGAGTGGATATCAACCTTTTCTTTTGCGCCCAGCCAACAATACTCCTACACATTGCCAGAGCGGTACGGACTTCCAACTCCAGTGGTGGGCTGGACATTTGAAGCGCCGATTCGACTCTCTCCACCTGGCAAGAGCTCATGCTCCGAGGTCCTGTCCTCCGCGGACAGCGACGTCAGTTCGAAATCGATGTCCCTTCCGCCTCGACCCTTCAGCCTGGCCGCCTGCATATATCTCAGCCCCACAATATTCTTATGCTTCTCGCTGTCTCGTTGGTTCTCGTCCGCGGGGTATGCGGCGCCCTCGGGCGCCGAGTCGTCACCGCTCTTGTGCCGAAGGATCACTCGAGAGAAGAAGAGCTTGATGGAAGGGATGGAGGAGCAGATGATGGCGATGTTGATCTCGACGCTGGACCAGAGGTTGATCTGGACACCGTGGACTGTGCTCTGTCAGCGTGTGAACGTGTATATACCCGGGCGTCATGTTTTCGTTCGAAAGTCCAGAGGGACGCGCATACCAGACTGTTCAATATATCCGCTGCTCGTAACCTCATGAAGTGCCTTGAGTCTGATGCCAGACACAATAGTCGTACTCGAACCCAAGTTAGCCGGCGTGCTTAAATGCTTGCCAGAGTCTACAGGAACGGAAGTCCCCTTCCCCGGGAGGGCACTCACAAGATACCGCATGTAAAGACGGACATCAGGACCAGCCGCTGCTTCTGCGTAATACGCAATCTGAAGAGCAACGGCATCGGGAGGACGAAGAGCACGACATCGTTGAGGATATTGATCCCGCTGACAGAGTAGAACAGGACGTCTCGGTTGACGCACCAGCCCGGCACCGAGTTCGTGACGTCCCAGGCCTTTTGAACGGGAAAACAGTAGAACAGGGCGGCGCACAGAGTCATCAGGCCACACACGGAGATCCATAGTACGGTGAGGAGAATGGTGCGCCTTCCGAGGCTCGTTGTGAAGAAGCGACCGGCTTGCAAGCAGAGCGAGAGCTTGTAGAGCGTCTGCGTGGTGTTATAGAGGGGAACTGTGGCGTACAGTGACTACGGCGGGTCAGTACCAAACCCTCATAGTATTGAAGGAGCTCTTGCAGAGGGTCTCTTGTTTACCGCAAGGAACTCGCTTAAAGGGATATCGTCGGCCGGATGGCCAAGTCCCAATCTGATCTCTGACCATGCGTCAATGATTTTGGAAGATTTAGCTGATAGCTTGCAGGTTGTCGTTGCTCACGGATAAAACTCCCCACAGTATTGGCTATTGAACATGCCTGCGGGCCAAGTCAGTATCGATACATTGACGAGTCCAAACAGTAGAATACATGCACACTTACCATTGCCGCTGTCATCAGGTGGTCGTCCCAGCCCAGCGCTCTAACAAGAATCGCCCTTGTGTAGAGCCTCACGCCGACAATGACAAAAGCCAGACTCGTCCACAGGAGCACGTTCACCACCAGGCTATGCAGGTCGTCCAAGAGGGGTATTCCAGCTATATACCACATCTTTGACCGCGGAGGAACCTCGTACTGAGCCCGCAGCCCGCGATTCTACCTAAGGCCAGGGCCTAGGGACATGCGTAGCCGACGAAGTCTCTTCTCTTGGTCTTAGCCACTGGCCAGAGGCACGAGGCCAGCAAAAAGACTGGAGATTCTCTAGTTTGAGAGTAGTCGAGGCCGCGGGAGGAGTTTCTTTTTATAGCCCTGGTGGCCTGATCAGGACGCTTGTGGGGTCTGACCATGTCACCAAGGCCGGAAACAGTACAACCAGGTTCTAGATCGCTTCTCACAGTTGGGCGTGGGTGATGATGGAAATCGAAGCGCAGCGTTCCTCTGTTCATGAGCAGGAAACGGATGTTGAGATACCTAGGTATTTATATTACGGTAGTTGTGGACTCAAACATCGAGCCTGACCGCCACCACCGCCGAGTCACTGGCCTGAAGGGTTCCATTTGTAGCCCATTGGAGGAAGACAGCAACCGCATGGGAAATCATCTTCGGAACCGACTCACTTTGGTGGGAAATGCACGCACGGCACGCCCACTCAAGCCTCCGTCAGCAATTGCCAGTTGTGGAGAGCGACATGCGCTCCTATGTTTGGGGGCTGTCATCCAATCTCTGCCCGGCAGATCCTGAGTCTGTTGCTTTTGTGAGACGCCGGCGATGCCTTTGCAGCCATCATTCCAGCCGTCGTTGCAGGTTTTGCTGCGTCTGGTGGGGTGGAGGGGCTTTTCTTCTTTGGGCCACCTCGCCTGCAAGCCCGAATGCCCCCGGACAAGGCTGCGAACCGCACCGATCCCGACACACAAGGAGCTGAAGCGACACACAGGAGAAAGGAGGGCTCGCTTTCCCCGCCTTGTAGGTGGCTGGGCCTGCTCGGGTAGCACGCATCAACGGCATCGCAAGCCCTACCGTATGCCCCCCGGACGCGACGAGCCAATGGAATATGAGCAGCAGAAACATCCGGGGAGGAGATGACATGGCGATGGGGGGGGGGGGGGTTTGCCCTCCTCGAGGAGGGGTCCGAGCCAGCACTCTGGGACGCACGCGTGCTCAGCCCTTTTGACAATCATGCGCCGCATCTTTCCTGCCCTCCGTGCCTCAGCGACCTACGACATAAGCTACTTTCGTCGCGGCCAGATCCGAGCCTGTTCTCGGTTCCGTCCAAGGTCATAGCCCTCGTCTACGTGTCGTCGAAAGGATGTGGCGATCGACGACTATCAACTGCGACATCACGGCACGGTCCCGATGAGCCTGACTGAGACATTGTGGATGTACCGGCCTCATATAGATGTGAGTGAGTACGTGTCTAAAAAGCCAAATTTGGCAAGAGAACCAGGCCTGTCCATTTGTGTTACAATCTGGGCGGCTGCTTTATAGAGGAGGACTCGCAGAAATGCTAGAAAGTACCTAGGTAACGCGAGAGGCTATATGCCTACGTCGCGCGTGGTGACCGTAAGTATTGCCTGAGCCTCATGTGGATGCGAGGTCTCGATGTCCGACTTCGTGGACGTATTTGCTCATTGGACGCCTCTGCCGGATTGTCTCGGGAAGCAGACTCAAGCATCAGCTGACGTGGACAGCCAGAACAGCGTGCGTAGTAAAGTATCGTAACAAGGAGGCGCATCGAGTCTGCTAGGGAAGCAAGACAGGATGGCCAATGATAACGAGTAGCAAGTGATGGGAGCACCATGGATCTCTATACAGAGACCAGTAAGCACCGGCCCCCTGACACTGTCTCAGCGCGGTTTGGAAAGGACGTGACAGCATTGAGCGGCAAAGCACTGCGCTGCAAAGCCGCGGAGCTTCAGAGAAGTGCAGTTTTCTCACGGCAGCACCCAACAGACTGACGAGGCGCACACCGCCTAGCAGTGCAACCACTCCTCGCGTCCAAGTCTTGAGATGCCGGGCTCGTCGATGCATTTGAGATTCGCCGCAGTCCAGGTAGGTCCTGACCATACCTCGACATCAAACCATCTCCCTCTGCACAGCAAAGAAGTAGTTTCCCACAGTCTCGCTCCCGGAGACTTCCTTCCAGCCCAGCCCCGGAACGTAGACAACACCCATGACCCTCGGAGCGCTCCACCCGGGCCTCTGGGCAAAGTACCTTGTCAGCTCATCGACGTTGATGTACTTGTCCCAATCGTGGGTGCCCTTGGGCACGATGCCCAGGACGTCCTCGGCCATGAGGTTGGTCGTGAACCAGCTCGTCCAGGTGCGCGCGATGGTGCTCAGGACCAGCCAGCCGCCGGGCCTCACGAACTCGCCGCACCGCTCGAGGAAGGCCGAGGGCTTGTCGACGTGCTCGACGACCTCGAACAGGCTTACGACGTCGTGCCGGTCCGCGTCGCTCCCGGGCAGGGGCAGCGTCTCGATGGTCCCGCTGACGTAGCTCAGCTTGGAGGCCAGCGAGGGGTCCTTGGCGGCGTGCGCCCGGGCGATCTTCAGAACCTCCGGGGTCGGGTCGACGGCGGTCACGGAGGCGGTGCTGGGCAGGCGGGCGGCGGACTCGGCGAAGATGCCGCCGCCGCAGCCGACGTCTAGATAGCGAAGGTTTTGTTGCGAGGTGGGGACGGGCTGACTGGCGTGACAGGTCCGGATGAAGTCGTGGCGTAAGGGGTTCATCAGGTGCAGGATCCGTGAGGGCCCATGGGGATCCCACCAGGAGGAGGCGAGGGCGTTGAAATGAGCGACTTCAGAGGGGTTGACAGAAGTGTAATCGGAAGACGAAGATGTGCTGTTGTTCCTCCGGAGGTGTTGATGTATTATTGGTGCAATGGGTGGTGTGCTTGTTGCTGGCATGTGAAGTCGTGATGATGGAGAGGGTCGCACGCTGGAAAAGCGGCGCAGCATAGCTGCTGGGGCTCTCGATGGGGCCATTGTTGGTGATGTGATGTGACCTGCTTCAGAATGCTTGTGCTTGGCCTGGATTGGGATCACAGAGGGTGGTGAGAGCGTGTCTGGACAAGACGATGAGAGGTTGAGATGGTGTCCATGTACAGTGTATGTGATGAGGTCAGTTACCAAACAAAGTCAAGCCAACTTTTTTGGCGGCGGGCGCAGCGGACGCCCCGATCCTTGCTCGGCTGCTGCAGGGACCCGAGGTCCGCAGGGATGGTTGGTGCTGCGGTGCTTTGCTAGCACGGCTCATACGAAGTACAGAGGGCTGAGAGGTAGTACGGCACCGCAAGTGCTGGTCGGTTCCGGGCCACCGACTCGGAGCCTTAGCCGACAGCCTCGGCGAGACACTCAGTCAGTCAATCGGAGACCAGAGACTCTGCATATCTTGGAAATTCATTCGTGGAGACATAGATTGGCATGACGAAATGCCAGTATTTTCAGATTTCCTCATGGACAAATTCGCTCTATCGTGAGCTGTGATGGCAGGTGGAAGGAAGCGTAAGCAGAAGTCCAAAGCATATATTCGACTTAATAAGCAGTGCCAATTGCTCACTCAGCCGAGCAAGCGCAGCGAGTCATCGAAAAAAAATCACAAGGAAGCGCCGGCAACGGGCTCCAGGGTCCCCAAACCCATGCTCATGGTGGGGCAACATCACCCGCGATGATCTTGTACTTTGTAGACTTCTTCCTCCGCCCTCCGTACACACTCCGCCGCACGACATCAGCATCCACCTGCATTCTCAAGATACCCCCGATCTTCGCAGATTTACGCACTTTTCGGTCTTCTCCTTCTGCATCTTCGCTCTGCAATTCCGCGAATTGCTGCAGTTGTACCTAGACACCCTTGCTGAATTTATACAACAATTTAACTTCAAAAAGTTACCAGCTGAGCAATTTGATATACATCCGACTGTGCCTTCACTTTCGAGACAACAACAACACTAGGCCTGGCTCTCTGATCGCCAGGAACACATAGGCCTTCTTGTCCTCCAATGGCTTCAACAACACTCTCCAAGTCTGAGTTCGACTCGATACCAGAAACCATCGCAGCCTTCCGTACGCTCCCCCCCCCCTCCTCCTTTCCGGCCGGGGACCTGTCTTCTCTTCTAGACCTCACCACTAACCAAACAACTCCGCACGCACAGGCGATGGCCAATTCATAGTAGTCCTAGACGACCCCTCCCGCGAGAACGAAGCCGACCTGATCATCACCGCCGAGTCCGTCACGACCGAGCAGATGGCCTTCATGGTGCGGCACTCGTCGGGCTACATCTGCGCGCCCATCCCGCCCCACCTGACCGAGGCCCTCGACCTGCCCCAGATGGTCGCCCGCTCCGAGGACCCGCGCTCCACCGCCTACACCGTCACCGTCGACGCCGCCGACCCCTCCGTGACCACGGGCATCTCGGCGCACGACCGCGCCCTGACGTGCAGGACCCTCGCCGACCCCGCCGCCACCAAGGAGAGCTTCCGGCGGCCCGGCCACGTGCTGCCCCTGCGCGCGCGGCCGGGCGGCGTGCGGCAGAGGCGGGGCCACACGGAGGCCGCGACCGAGTTTGCGAGGCTGGCGGGCAAGAGGCCCGCTGCGGTCATCTGTGAGCTGGTGGATGACGGGGAGGAGATCGAGGGCCAGGCTCTTCATAGGGAGCCCGGCATGTTGAGGGGTGAGGGGTGTATCAAGTTTGCCAGGAGGTGGGGACTGAAGGTATGCACCATCGAAGACTTGGTCGAGTACGTCGAGAAGCTGGAGGGCAAGCTGGAGACAAATGGCTCCTGAGCTTGGGACCCAGGATACAGGAGACCGTTTTGAGGTAGACATTTGCATCATTTCACGGATTAGAAAAAAGACTTAGACGAGCTCCAGTGCTGAAAGGCGTCTGGACACACCGCCGCGAGGCAAGCTATTAGACTAGCCAGTGCCCAGAAGATCTTCTCTGCTCAGTTCAGACAAATCTATTCTTCGAGGCTGGATATGCCGCTTTCTCCTATGATATCAAGGTGCCGAAACCCCAGTACTATATGTGCTATTACATGGCTTACTTCGTTATATGTCCCCTCCTTTCACCCTCAAATGGGAGCAGGCCCACTTCCGGCTTCATGTCTGCCAGAGAGACGTAGTCCTCGAAGGCAGGAGACTTGCCAACGACTGTACCAAAAGCGAAACGTCTCTAGTTATAATTTTATCTTTTCGTATCTTTCTAGAGCCTGTAACACTTCTTTGCAAGTCTCCATACAATGACCACATACTTCACAGACCAGCCAAACCAAATGATCTTTTCTTTGCCTTGCATCGTCTCCCAGCCGACTATTTTGTTGGCATCGAAAGGCTGTCAGTTTCAATCTCATCACTGAGCACTACGTAGGCTACTGCCTCCATCTCTCTCCCGGCCACCTTCTGCTGCCTCGAAGCATCAGTCTCTTGTCCAGAGTGGTTGAGATGTTGTACATATTTCTCAACAGAAAGGCATGAAATATTCGACGGTGGTCCGTCTTGAGGATGGAACGGAGAACTTCGCCTTACTTGTTTGGCTTGAGAAGGCCGAGGGGGGGATTCATGGCGAGTGTGCCCACTTGTTCTCAAGTACAGAAGACAAACAACCACCTTTGGCGGACTCGTCTGGCGTGACATGGAGTATGGCCACAGCCACCGTCCTGTATCTCACTCAATGCCGATCAAGTGGCCTCCTCTAGTCGCGAGCAGCATGTTCTCTAGACACAACCTCATCAGAGTTTGGAGAAAGACATACACTCTCTGTGCATGGCTCGGGTTTCCTCAACCAACCAGTGTTTCCTCTCGGTGCATTTCACCAGGTCTCTCGTTTTCAAGCCCGCCCAAACAGTCAGCTCCAACGCCGTCTCGGCGCCGAGCAGCCCACTGCTCGCTTCCAAGGTCCGGGAGACGTACCGCGAACCCTAGAATCAGGCGACGCTAGGTGTTAGAGGCAACTCTACTGCACCCGAGAGACGTATCCGCAGTTCGCCGGGCGACCTGCCTGCTTCTGGCCTGAGTCAAAGCTCGCCAGCATCGACCCCATGACGATCGATGGGCTGACGTTCCCGCTTGTCCGGACAGCTAGCTAGAGTCCTGCGATCCTCGACGACGGCTCTTCAGGCCAGACGTTCCAAACAGCGACCCAAAACTCTGGAAATCCGGTTCCTCGGAGTCCGACAGAGGCATAACTGACTTGAAATCCGATTCCGTCCTCGCTAAGATTGCCCGTCGGCTCATTCCGCACGTTCGCAGCATGAGACGATTCAAGCCATCTTGTGGCGAGGGCGCAACAAACCGGTGATGAAGTTCATCCCCATGGGTCTTGTGGATGTCTCTGCATTTTCGGAAACATCCCTCTTGAAGGTTAGGCGCAGAAGCCGCTTGGGGTGACACTTCCTCTTGTCATCCCAACGTCGTTTGAGCGGCTGCCCTGGCCTCCTCATCAGCCAAACAGGGCTGAAATCCTCGCCCCTGGCCCGCTCGCGTCACGGGTCTCGCCATCCACCCTTGCGCACGCACGCATGGACGAACGGACGAACGAGTGTGATTCCTTCAACAGGCCTGCCGGCCCTCCTCCGGCCACGACATCGGATCGAGCGCGTCGCCCCTGTGGCTCCCTTTTGAGGAGAAGGCGAAAGAAGACTAGAGCTAGATCCCCATGGTGCCACCAGGCCGCTTGCTTGCGTTACGTGCAGAAACCGTCCCGTCTCCGAGAATATAGCGCGTTCTTACCAAGTCGAGCAACTGTAACTGGTTAGCCTCTCTCTACATACATCCCAACACCTAGATCACCTACGCACAGGATGGCCTAGCTCAAGATGATGAATTATGCACGCGCAGGCCACAAATGCGGCGAGAGCCCTTGGGGGGGCTGTCAGCTGCCTGACCAGCACATCTTTCGTCCTGTCTCTTTCTGTCGCACTGGTGTCGTCCTGTCTACCGGGTCCGTCTGTCTCAGAGGGCTGAAGAGGGAAGGGGAGCGCGGGTAAGCCGAAGCCACACAGCAGATCTTGGGTACCAAGATGGATATTTATGCGAACGAGGCTGTTCAACCCTGACTTGCCTTCAACGATCTGTATTGCCTTCATGTATTTGACTGTTACGGTCCGAAGGGGTCTGTATAGAAGGCGAGGTGGGTTTCGTGCCCGACGATCCCGCGATTGAGCCTGAGCTCGTATCGAGGGCACTGCACTGCAGAGCAGGGCGAGCAGGTTGTCCTCGATGTATCTGAACAGTCCGGGAGGGGGGCAGCAATGAGGTGTCCTGCAACTAATGGACCGGTGGAAACCTTCGTAGTTGGACTTGCAATCACGAAGAGGGGGATATACGGTTGCTTTTCCAACTAACCTTTTGAAAGACCAGAACGAGCTTGACATCTTTGAGAGTGCCTTTCTCTGGTAACATCTTTTCTTGTTCCCCATTCAATGATGCGGCCATTTGCCAAGAGGTTGCCGAAGTGGTCCGCACCCAACTCCGTACACGAACCATTCGCGGGGTCTGACCTCAGCGGGAAAGAAGAAAAACCATGCTCCATCCGCCTGCATCAGCAGCCTTCGTTCTGGAAGAACAGAAGCTCTGACCGCCTACCGTCATGCTGGGAACGCGTGGAGAAAAAGAGGGACCTGCAGCCACACCTGTCCCGCCTCCCTGAGCTGGCGGGGCGCCAGGCCACCTCCTCAGGGGGAAGCCGAGATCAATTTCCTGGGCCCCCCGTCCCCTTCGCTGGGGGCCACGGGAAGGGAAAAGAGAACGAGCCCGTCGATCAAGATTAGGTAGGCTGCGCTGGCGATGTCGGTACCAGCCAAAATGTACAGCGTAGGTACCGCACAGGGATAGGGCGGGCCCACTCGGAATGGTGACCCGAAGCCCGGGACGGGGAGCAGTCCCAGCTCCTTTCCGGGCGAAGGTAGGCTCAGGGCGGTCCCAGACTCTAGTCGTAGGAGCCGTTGGACTTGGGACGAAGGTTTGGTCGTCAGACCGATGGCCGTGGCCGTTGAAATAGACGTCGAGGTAACGAAATGGGTCGCCTCAGCCGTCCTTTGCCCGCGAATCCTGCAAAGCCGCGTCCGCTATATTCTAGTCACTGCCCTGGCAACCAAACCCGGGTCATATCCTTCAACATAGGCCTTGGCAGAGCAGTGACGCAGGAACCGCGATGATCATCGTCGGCATATTCCAGCTAGCTTGCTGCTTGACGCTGACGGAGCCACTGTCAGATCGCTGGTACAAGTCCGGCAGCCTGAGTTTGAAACACCCTCCGGCTTCTGCAACCAGGTCTGTCAGATCACTTCCCGGCGCCCCATCCGAGAGAGCGTGAGCCGACTATGATGCGATTCTGAGAGCATTGCGAAGCTTTGAGAAAGCTGCGGCCCGGGTCTTGATGCGTTTAGGAGGAGACGGAAGACAACGCATAGAGTTGTGAGGCACATGAAGACACGAAAGCTAATCCCTCGCTTGACGTACGCCTAGGTCTCGTGGCGGCACGAAGGTTCAACCGTCACAAGTTTCAACGTCTGCTCGAGATCTCGTCTGCTGTATTCCTCACCTCGAGACGTGAACAAGATCGGACCTACCAGGGCCACGCATGCCTACACGAACGTATGAATTGTGCCCGGCGAAGATCACACCAAAGCCTACAATCTAACAGTACTATGTTGTTGTGACTGTGGTGCTACTCAAGCGCACGTGAGAAATAGCCCCTCGGCCCATAGCACTGATTTGGGAGATGGAACCCGACCCCGGATTTCTTGAAGGCAGGCCGACCTTGTTGATGATTCCGAGCGGAATCCACTCCCGAGCCGCAAAGAGTCAAGAGACGCATGAAATGAAGCTTTGGGCACCTGCTCGTGAACCCAGATCGTGGAAGCTATGCCCGCATGCAGGCCAGTGTACTTGTGGTGACGAGTCGTCACGGAGAAAAGGCTTGTTGAGCGGCAGCTCGCGGGTGAGATGCCAGCAGTAGGGGTGAGCGCTGACGCACGCGCCCGAGATTTGTTGCAACATTTTAGACGCTGGCGTTTGAAACAACCAGCTGCAGCCTGCCAGTCAGGCCCGCGGACGTGCGCGAAGCATAACGGCGTCTGTGAGCTGAAGGGTGAAGAGTGGTGGCTTGTATGCCCATGCACCAAAACAGGGCTGGAGGGCTGAAAACCACGAGGATTTCAGCCCGCCGTGCAGCAAACAGCCTACAAATGCTTGGTCTCTCCTTCGGCCCGTCTTGCGCCAAGCAGCCACTGAATTCACAGGGAGCATTTTGGCGGCATACAGGTAGTGTACGAATGGATGACCAGGTGGGTGCCAACTGAACACAGCTTTTGTGGGTTGGATCAGCCTACCCACGAATGACGCCGCTTGGGGGCGCGTCTTGGGGCAAGAAGCTCAGAGCTTGACGTGGACCAAATAAGTCCCGGGAAAGCATGTTCATGTTGTTTCTTGAAGGATATGCTGAACGCATTGCAGGGCAAAGTACACAGAGCCTGTGACCAAGTGCATCGAGGACCACACTCATACTAGTGCCAATGGAGCGCGCAAGTGCTTCGGATCGAAGGCTTGAGAGGGCAGCATGACAACCGCGTACCGACGTAGCGTAGCACAGTCGCACGGTATCTCTGGAAGCTTGAGCCCGAAAGTCCATCCGCGCATGAGACGGGTGGAAAGTGAGGCCTGAATCTTGCGCCGCTGCGACTGTGCTTGTGACGCAAGAGCACCTGCCACCGAGGTCCGAATTGCCTCGTCTCGCATTGATTTAGAGAAGCGCAGGTGGCTGGCGAGTCATCAAGGATATTCGTGTAAGGAGAGATGTATCTGCGATTCCTCGAAGGCCGATTTGCAGCATGGTGCGAATGAGTACGGTGTTGTCACTGTCATTTGTCGACTAATGTCTTGCGAGGACCTGTTCAAGCCCCACGCAAGCGGGTAATAATGCCGGGCCGGGAATTTGGAGTGGCGTCTTCATGCGCTGTTGCTGTCAGAAGAGCAGCGGGAGATCGATCATATCAATTTCACCTTCGTGTTAATACGGGCACTTCGGGATGGCCGCCCCCTTTTGAATTCTGGGACGATTCGGTAAGTTTGGGGCTCATCTGTCCCATCTGCGCCAATTCGGCGGAGTAAGACGAGACGGAAAGCGCAGATCGTGGAGAATGGCTCGTCCACAGTCGATCGTGCTGCTCTGTGCTCATTGTTCCCGGTGTCCTCAGAACTTCGAGGGGGCGGCAAGTTGCGTGGAGAGCGCGATGACCGATTCGGAAAGGGAATGGAGCCTCCATGCAAGACGCAAGGGCCTCCTCTGCTTGAGCCAGCGCTGTGGGAGGCCGAGTTATTTCCAGCAACACTTTCATGTACCTGAGGCCATTGTCACACAGGCCAGACGGTATTGTGCTTGCGACTGGTGGTGAGCAAATTGCGCTGCATCAAAAGTTGCTTCACATAGGGTCACGGCGTCCGAGACGACTGGTCACGAAGCCGTGGCATTGCTTTCCACTCACACTCTCGCATCGCCGGAGTCTCTTCACTTTGTTCTTGACCGCCTCATGCGTGCGCAAAGCCAGCGAAGGCACCGTGCGCGGGTTTCAAGGTGGCCCATACTCCCGCCGAAGTTTGACTTGCTGAGATGGCTGAATATGGAGCTTGACAAGGATGTTTGCGCCCCAGCAGCAAGACCCGCCATCGCGAGAGCGCCTACGTCTTCTCGAAAATTTCTGGAAGATTTCCCTTTTCGGTTCACCAGTCAGGCCCCTGCTTCTGGTTCCAATGCATTGACCAAGAAGCCTGCAAGCCTGTCGTGTCCCCCACAGCACTTGTACTGACCATGTCGATACTGTGCCACCGACCCTAGGAAGGCAATGATGGTTCGTTGCCGGAACCATTTCAGCCCCCTTTTCGACTCCGGCCATAGGTGACGAGCGACAAGAAACAGCGGCGGTAAGAAGCCGAAGAGTGACTGGTCGAGTTCGTTGTCTTGTGTACGGAGAACTCGGCCGAGAGTCTAGCAAAGACAATTCACGGGCATGGAAATCGCATGTCAGATGCGCTGATGCACTGGCCAACTAGATTTGGGGTCCAGAGAGAGGCTGGACTCCCGAACCGTGCTTCCTTCGATGTGCTCGATGCGCTCCCGAGGTAACTCTGAATCTAAGGCACTTTGGCAGTCCGAGCGTTCGAGCGGAAGGTTTGAACTTCGCCGTTCAATGCAGCTGGATAAGCTGGACTGTGCCAGACTGTGCCAGAGATCTGGAGGCTGCAATGGCTCGTGGCAAGCTGAGGCCAGGGAGTCGTCATTCGTGCCCACTGAGAGAGTGTCACTGAAGATACGGTGAAATCTTGGGCAGCTCTGGCCTCTGAGCGAGGTGTATGAACCAGCGCATCTTGTGGATCTTCCGGTGCGTCTCACGGAGGGGCCGTTCGTACCCCAGTCTCGAGATTCCGGCAGCAGTTCCGTAACGTGAGGTGGCAGTGGCACTCGGTGGCTCTGGGTGCTTCAAAGTAGCTTGGTGAGCAGACCCGGATCTGAGAGAAGAGAGCACGGTCCACGGCACCGATGCACGTTGCCCTGTGCTTTGAGCCGGTGGCTGAAGGCGCCCTGAAATCTGCCGAAGGGCTGCATCGATCACGACAGGCCATGCCGGACCTTAATCAGATCACCAGCGGCCGTTGTCCTGTAGCACATTGGCTAGTCGGAACTCAAGTATCAGCGCTGCTTCGGCGGCTTGGACTTGATTGGCGCCTGGACATGGACCAGTCGAGCCTCGTCATCTCGCCAAGACTAGCACGCCGCAAGCAGCAGATGAATAGTCAAGCACGATCAAGCAGAGCAAACGTCTTGGATCTGTCTGGGTAGCCATATTCGAACAATTGGCTTTCCTGCGTGCGTGTGTGTGGATGTGTACCCAATCGCCAACAGATCTTGGTCGATCTCGTATGCAAAGGCATCATCCAGTCGGCCAAGTGCGTCGGGCTGGCTGCAGAGACGCGCGCTATCCGTTTTTTGTTGTTCGTGGGCTGCTCCGTGCGACGACTGGGCAGCTAGCATCTGGTGTAGCAGATTTAAGTAAGTCTGATAGGATATTGCGATGGCACTCGGGAGAGAGAGATCTCAAGAGTGAACAAACCAGAGCCAGTCCGCCCGTCGTCCGATGGCAGCGTTAAGATTTGCTAGGGAAAGAAAGAGGGCGAGGAGAGGAGCCCGGTCCAGCCAATGATTTCGTTTCCGAGGTCGAAGTCGACGTTGAATTTGTGCTGTACTGGAGATGCCAGCTTCCGGTCTCCCCACGCTTCGCGCGGTGTATCAGAATCTGGACTACCCTGGATGTGGACAGGCTTATTATATACCCAATCAATTTCAGCCAGGTGGCACTATACCTATACTGATTCAGTAGAGGGCGAAGTCAACAACCAAAAGGAGAGGAAGGGGGATGAAGAGGCGGGTAGTCTCTCTCCCTCTCCCCCCACGATATGTGTGCGTGGTTGGTTGATGTCGAAAAAGTCAATCTTAGAGGTCTGCATGGATAATTCCTTTCCTCTCTATGTAGACAATTCGCAAGAGTGAGTGGCCTGTGCTTGGCAGGTGGATTAGTGGAGCTGGGCCCCCTGTCGTCCCCTGAACCAAGTACCATTCAGGTACAACAGGCCCCTGTCGGTTCGTTTCAACAGCACCTGTCGGTCTGGCAAGTGCTGGCAAGGGTGCATGATTCTTAGCGTGTTTTCCCTCCAGATCTGATGTCTGGCAGTCTGGCTGACTGACGAACCGGACTGCAGAAAGCCACCTGCGATTTTGTTTTGCTTTCCATTTTAATAGGACCCCTTGTCCTCTCGACTTGTCTGTCGAACTGCGATCCCAGAGTCTTCCCAGGTTTTTTGGTCTTCCCATCACCATCATCACCACCACCACTTGAGCCCCCTCCCCCAATTTTCAATCCCAACGGCTGCCTGCAGTCTGAGACCAACGGGTTACTTTATCACAGGGTAAGCAAACATTTCTGTCTAGTCCACCATGCAAAAATTGTGAAGAGACCGACCAGTCCTGGGCGCAGTAGGATTGTGCAGTTGCCAAAGGGCGAGGAGACAGAGTCAGGCACGCAGGCAACTTGAGCACTCTCATTGAAGATTGGGGAAGCTGCAGGGCAAAGGGCCCCAGGTCTCGGCCGAGTTAAACTTTTTTTTTGGAGTCGACCGGACCTTGACTTGGGCCTGGGCCTGCCTGCTTTTCCACCCGCTTTTCACGTCCCTTCTCCCTCACCTTAAACACCTTCGTTTGCTAGACGGGAGCACATCAACCAAAGCACCACATCTGCCTTGTCTCCATCGACGTCCGTTTTGTACCTGCAGCCCCGAGCCGTTTCCGACATTCCTCGGTGACCGGAGGCCCGAGCTCAGTACCTCGAGACGCACCATCACCAGATCTGTTGTCGTACATCGACCACTAACCTGCCACCCCAAGAATCAGGTCTCGAGAGTCCCCAAAACCAGAAGAGGCATCGAATCCAGTTGACGGCCACCTCACCTCGACAAAGGCGGATCTCGCAGTCATCGACTCTTCCGATAAATAATTTCGCAGCGTCACCGACAGAGATCCTGCGACAAACAAAGCGTTCCTCTCCCACGATCCTCCGAGGAATACTAGCCTGCGAGCTTCGCCGGCACCACAGCCAACAACAGAAGAAACTCTTTCTCCGCGCCGACTGAGTACCTCATTTATCTTGGACGCATCAACGACGACACGATCCACCACCGAGACAGACACCACACAGCTTCCCTGTTGGGTAGCGACGCTGTCACAACAGCCCAGCAGCAAGAGCAACGCTCTGCACGACCAGAGGCAAGACCAAACAACACAGACCCGTCATTTTGTCTGTTATCAACTACGCTTGCAGGGTGCGTCTCGTTCTTTGCCGGTGGCTGGTCTGCACTGTCTGCTATATTTGACCTGGCAGACTTGCGCTGGTGCAAAACAAATCACTGCTTCCTGAAGTGGTCTGTCCCGTCACGCGCGATTTGCCACGTCATCAAGGCTCCAACTTTTGCGACCAGATTCGTGGTGGATCACGGACAGCTCAAAGTGGAAATTTGGACTGACGTTTCATGAAGTCAGTTAGGATCGGCCATAGCGCGTCTATTGACAATCGAGACGCGGTTCTTCTGCATCTTGATCCGTGCACAAGGCTCCACCCCCAAGTCCTCACCACTGCCGACAACAACCACGTCCCCCCTCCCCCCCCCCGCGGGTCCTGCCACCCCTGAACAACGAGCCGCACCGCCCGGGCCTCTCAATCACGACACACGCCTCTCGACGGAATCTTCTACCTCTGTGAGTATTGTCAACCCAAAGTTCATTTTGTTTCACTTGTCAACACATCAACCTGTGGCTGTGGTAGCAGTAAGAATGGTGAGATGATGAGCATTCCATCTGCCCTCATCTATCAGACTTGCTTCTTCAAGTATGCTATTATCAACGCCTCATCATGACACACCCCGGGCATATTGATCTATCACTCTGATGGGGTTTCTCATTTATTCCGTCACCTTTTCTGACTATTCACCTTCGCCGTCTCAAAACTTTGCTTCCCAGAACCGGGATTTGCTAACAGGATCTATAGTTGAACCACTGGGCTCGATTTGGCATACTCGCCTCCACAGTCATCGCCCCTATCCGAGACATTCTGGTGTTGTAAGACACATCTTATTTCCTTGCGGCGGGAGTCTAATTTCCTTGCGGGCGAACCAGTGCTCCGTGCACGGCATCACCTCTGTCCAACTGTTGAGAGCCTTCTTTGTCTGGCCTCTGCTTAATCATGTCTTCTCCAGCACCAGGTGAGGTTATGGGCATCACCAGCATGCTCAACCAAAAGGGAGTCACCTCAGTCATCCACCAATCCCAGCCTGTCTCAGTCACAATGTCCGAGCAGCATGCTGTCCAGCAACTGCCTCCCGTCTCCATCGAGCGCGCCGACTCGCCGCACGGATCCGAACACTCCAGATATTCTCAGCCCCAGATGAACGGCCACCTCCAGAATGGACGACCCTACGGCTCTCCCAGCGCCATGCAGGCTCCGCTCCATATGCCAGAGCCCAACATGGCACCTAGCGGCATGGCGTTTCCCGCGATGGCACCCGACATGTCCTACGCCCCGCCTCAGCCCTTGAGGGCTCCTGATACTACTAGCCAGCCAGCACCTAAAGCATATTCATGCGGTACTTGTGGCAAGGCCTTCGCGAGGCGCAGCGATCTTGCTCGTCATGGTAAGTGCTCGATTGTTCGTTTCTGGGATATCCTCTAACGCGGAGGTAGAACGTATTCACTCGGGAGTGCGGCCTCACGTCTGCGACTTTCCCAACTGCGGCAAACAGTTCATCCAGCGGTCAGCTTTAACTGTTCACCAGCGTGTCCACACCGGGGAGAAGCCACACATGTGTGAGCGCTGTGGCAAGGTGAGTCACCCAAGCTCCACACAACCTTGAGGTAGAGCCAGATGTTAACTCGGTATCCACAGCCCTTTAGTGATTCCAGCTCACTCGCTCGGCACCGTCGCATTCATTCTGGCAAGCGGCCATATAAGTGCCCCTACGCTGACTGCCAAAAAACGTTCACTCGTCGAACAACTCTGACGCGTCACCAAAACCACCATACTGGCACTGTCGAGGATGCTGCTCGAGCTACCGCCGAAGCCTTAGCCAGGAACAGCGTGGCGCGATCTGCTTCTGCTCGTCCCGCCCGGTCTGAGGGCGACCAGATCTCGAATCACGGGTCTCCACTCTCGACTCCTTCCCCTGCGCAAAGGACCATGTCGATGTCGCCCAGTGCCGAGATGGCTGGCGCCAACGCTATGCAACACCAGTACAATGGTAACAGCTCGCTGCCAGCCCACATGCGCAATGACCTGCACTCTGCCACTCCCACTGTCACGACCTCGGCTGGATTTACCAACAATGTGCGACCGACCTCTCATCCAACCCCCTATGGCGCGGCGCCTCCACCAACGACCCTCGAGCCGAGCATTGAGAGCAGCCAAGGCCCCGGAAGCGCTACCGGCAGTCCCCACATGAGCAGTGTGGGCTGGGCTTCTCCCTCGCACGTGGCGTCTCCCGCTCACAGCAACAGCGGTGGCAACAGCAGCTATGTCTACCCTGACCCCGACTCGTCATACCCAACGAGCGCGGCCGCCCAAGGGCAAATGTTTTATTCCAGTGCTCTGGGCATGCAGAGACCTGGAAGTGCCGAGCCTGGTGCGCAATCGGCCTATAAGCCACGGCAGAGTGAGCTCTGGGCGGCTTAGCAGGAGTTCCAGAGCATTTCTGCCGGTGTGAAGCTTGAGGCTGATTGATTACGTGAGGCTTTTACCAGTTCTGCTCGTTCAAGAGTCTGGACCGGCATCGCCTGTTTCCGCCAGGAGATGAGGGATGATCGTGGATTGTTTTTGTGTATGTGCACTACACAACTCGTTTCCAAACCTGGGCCTCTTGACTCAACTGCCACCTAATGATGGGAACGGGCTACCTCTCAGAACTTTCCCTTTAGTTTTCTTCCTCTTTTAGAATGGATCTGGCTGGGCAAGGATATTGATGGGCGGGAGACCGGGATCATGAAGGCACTCAATAACTCTACACAAGTATCCCTCGGCAGCGAGAGCGTTGGTCCTAATTGGCGGAGGTAGGGAGGTGTTCTAGGAGCTTTGCTGAGGGTGCCGAGGTTGGGAAAAGCAAGGTGAATTAATTGGTCGTTTGACTCTGTTGTACAATCATTAGACGTATGATCAACTGTTGATCACCTATCAAAAAACGAAGACGGTCGGTACAAATTATTTCGCAAATGGCCCACGGAGTCCCCATTTCTGTTTTCTTAGATAATGTATGGGACAGGCCCTGACTCTAGGTGCACGACTCAGTCTGATCCAAACGTCTGGCCCCAGGCCTCATTCCAGCAAGGCTACGAAGCAAAATACCTAATCAATTATCCAGATGCTCGGATGCCCTCGCCGAACACCCTTGACTTATGAAAATAGCATATGGCCTCGGCAAGCAAGTGTGTTTTTCAAATGACTGGGGGCAAGGCTCGCTGGCTAGTTTTTCTGTTTAGTAATCCTGCCGGACCACGAGCACACGACCACCGACGACAAAAGGCAGCACGGGAAGGGTGTCATCTGCATTCCCTATTCCGGATTTCTGCCTGGTTCTGTTTCTGTCCGTCTCTGTGTGGTGGAATATTCCTGACGATACCTGACGATACCCAGCGCTGTCTCTTGTGCAACATCCTCTGTTGCTGGGCGCATTCCCCGGCATGCTCGCTCGTCGGTTCACTTACACGCCGGAAAAAAGTGACAGTCTGGTGATACATACGGAATGGCTTTATGAGAAAACGGATGAGGAAGGGCTTCAGTAATCTCACATATTTCGACACATTTCTCTTCTTCTATCTTTCCATCACTTTCTTGTCAGTGCTCTAATAGGTGCTGGCCCAGTGCACTAGCACCAGGCACTGTACGCGATGCCGCCCCTTGTTATTACCATCCAGAATATCTCGGACACGGCCTGCGCGTGGAGCTACATCGCTCTCTTGGTCTTGGACCGCGCGATGACGGCCTTTCGCGAAAGGCATCCGGGTGTCCGCTTCGAGCAGAGCTGGAATCCCTTCTACCTGTGGCCAGAGGCGGAGGTATCTGGTGAGTGTTGTTCTCTCTCCTCTCTCCCCTCCCTCGTTCTCTTCCGAGCATCGCGCATGGCATGTAAAGTACCCTGTGCTCGAAAGAGAGCTGATCTGTTGTTGTCCCGGGGGACACACAAACAAAAAAACAGCATGCAGCAAGTTTGAGTTCCTCAAGCGCATCGCGGGCGCGCGGGCCCCCGCGGTCCGCGCACGCATGGAGCGTGACGCTGCCGCCCTGGGGATCACGCTAGACAGGACGGGCAGGACGGGCAACTCGCGGGACAGCCACGTGCTCCTGCTGCTCGCGCAGGAGCGCTCGCAAGACCACCTCCGCGGGCTGCAAGCGGCGCTGTTCCGCGGGTCGTTTGAGGAAGGGCAGGACATCAGCGACAGGGCTTTCCTGCTGGAGGCTGCCCGGGATGCTGGCCTGGGCGAGGCTGACGTGCTCGCGCGGCTGGACAGCGAGACGGCGAGGGCAGGTGTCGATGAGCTGTACATGCGGGCGAAGGAGAGTGGGATCATCGCGGTGCCGAGTTTTGTTGTGCAGGGCCGGTATCAGGTTGGGGGCAAGCAGGGAGAGGACGTGTTTTTGGAATTGTTTGAGCGGATCTGGAGGGCAGAAGGGGTGGTTGAAGACAGTCAAGTGTATAATGAGCATAAGAAGGAGGCTGCGGATCATATTCAAGTGGAGATGTGAGATATCGTCGATCAGTAACACAGCAAATCCGACCTGCTCATGTTGAGACCGTTAGAGTATATTGCATGGCTAGAAGGCTGATGTGTTGCGGCATGTAGATCGATGAGCAGTCGTATACAGAGATCAAAGGGGCTCTTCAACATCTGGTCATTCTCTCACAGATGTTGAACATTTCTTCAAGATGTGACATGAAATCTGCTGGAACACTGCTCACAATATGGGTGTCATCCAGAATTTGAATACTTGTTGTTCATTGTGAGATCCTTAGAAGACTATGAAAGCCCCTAGATCGTGTGATGTCCCTGATCCTTAATCGACAGGCCTTCTTGGCGCATCGTCACCTTCTCTGTGGTGATGATTTTTGGTATAAAGTCCCTGAACGCCTCAAGATTGCACCAGGCTGAAGTGAGCACAATTTAGCAGCCTTACCCTTCCCTTGTAGCCAAACCTTACCCTATTAACCTCTTCCTGTCTACCCCGAAAACGCCCTGATGATGCAAGGAAATACCGTGCCGAGAGCAGCCGTGTCATCTGAATGATCCACGTCGCCCTGCCGCCTTCTTTTCGCACTTAGAGATCCTTGAACATGGAGAGGTGCCCCTTCAAGTGGGTGTTGGTAACATTCCGAGGGGCCTTCTTCTTGGCCTTCTTCTTGGGCTTCTCAACCTTGGCATTCAATACCTTCAGCCGGGGGTCTTCGCTCGTAGGCTTCTGACCGGCCTGGATAAGCAGCCGGTTGATATCGTCGACGGTCGGAACGTTGACCTTGTGCCACATGAGCTGGAACTCCGGGTCGACCGTATTCCACAAGCTCGCGTCGTCCTGCCAGACGTATTTGGGGTGGTTATCCTTCTTGGTGCGCCAGACCAGGATCTTGTGCTCCTTCTCCAGCTCCGTGATGGCCGGGTACAGCCTCTCGCGCGGCCACCCGTCTTCGAGGTCCTTGACGTGGACCAGCATGGCGTCCTTCTTGCCCTGCAGGTACGACAGCAGCGTCTCCTTGCTCTTGACGCCCGGGATGACGGGGTTGTGCGCGTACAGGCCCGAGGAGACGTTCTGCTCGGTCAGGCTCGGGTCCGGGGTCCACTTGACGCGCGGGTGGCGCCGCAGGTTCTCAACGAGCTCGGCCCACTCGGCGGAGGAGCTGGGCCGCCGCGTCAGGTGGTCCACGATGTCGCCGATGCTCATCTCGCGGTCCCGCTCCTTGAGGTGGTTCACGGCGTAGACCATCTGCGTGCCGAGCTCGGCGCCCGTGCCCGTCAGCGCCGGCTGCGAGTAGATCTCGATGCCGTCGCCGGGCCGCTTCTTCTTGGTCGGCGTGTTGGTCGGGACGGTGCCTGTCATGGCGGAGGAGGTGGATGCAACTGAGGGCGAGGGCGAGGGCGGCGCGAGGGTCGACTTGGAGTCCTTTGTGAGATCGACGACAGTCTTGGAGGCGGCGCTCGCCACGCGCTGGCGCTCAAGGAACGACATCTTGGAAGTCGTTTTGATGGCAGAGGATGGCAGTCTCTGTCAAGTAGGGTCGGAAGGGCCGATCGTTGACGGGGTGTCAACGTCGAGGATGGCGAGGGTGGTTGCGGAGTTGAAAGAGAGCAAGGGGAGGTTGCAACCTGGGTCAAAGGTAAGGCTGAGACGAAGAAGTCCAGGCTCCTAAAGTGGTTGCAGAGCTGCCGGTGAATGGTCAGGAGTGGAGTGGCATTGGGCGCTAGGTACCCGCTAGCCGAGTCGGCGACTTATTGCTGTTATCAATTGGCGATGGACTAAGGTGGCCTCGACTTGTGAGGGTCACTAGAGCTGTCAGGTGGAAAAGCTAGTCAGGAGTTGCCAGACAACACTCAGGAGCTCGGAGACAAGTTTTGTGAGACGCCGGGTTTTATTCTGTGCAAATAGTTCCACGTTGTGAAAATTACGAGTCCATTTCAGAAAGGGCCTGGCAAAACGAGGCAAAGGGCTTGCGCTGGCCGGACGTTCCCCATGTCACTCAACCCCAAATTTACAGCACGATTTCGCATCACTCGCGCAAAACTTCGTCGGAAGATGATCTCTTTTGTGGCTGACGTGCCCAGGTCACTGAAGAAATAAACATAGGCCGATTTGAGAATCCGTCGCAGAATTAAGTGACCTTGTATGAGTGCGAAACGTTCTAACCCAAACACCCGTCCTACCTAAGACAGTATGACAAGCCACAAGGGACCCAAAACGTGTTGACATCCCCTTTATCAGCATAGCAGACACATTCCAAATGCCTCCACTAAACAATTGCATGTTGAACAAGTGCTCGTGACAGATTGTGTGGCCCAGAGGCTCGGGAAAAGCATTATGTCTACCGACAAGAACGCAATAGCCCTAGGGGCAAGGAAATATTTCATATGCTCGTGTCTTTTTCCTCTCGCCGCAGCTCACCCGTCTAAGCCTTCTGCTGGGCAGCCTGCTGGGCTTGGAGATATTGGTAGGCAAAGTAAGCGGCCGCGCCGCCGATGAGCACGATGGCGTAGACGCCAATGCCCAGGCCGGTAGCATCGCCGGTCGATGCGGCGGGAGAGACGGCGCCGGGCTTGGGAGCCTTGGGGGTCGGGTCGCCAGGCTGGAAGGAAGAATGCCGTGGTCAGCTTGCATATTCAGGTTCGTGTATGGGCAGCAGAGTGCACAGCATATGCCTCCTAGTCTTCGGCGCCCCTTGATGTTTGCGCTGTGGGCAAGGAATTGGGTCTCGGAAAGGGGGGGTCCTCTTCCGAAAACGTACCTGTCTCTTCAGCTCGCCGACGAGGAGCCGCTCCAGCGTCTCGCGCGCCTCGTCGCTGTGGCCGACATCCTCAAAAGCCTCGGTTGCGTCCTGGCCGGCCACGTCTAGTAGAACCTCCTCACCACCGCTGTGGGCGATTATCGCGTGTCAGCTTACATTGTCCCTCGGGCCGAGGTTTCCTCACGGCCCAAGCTTTTGGGGTAGCGGCGGAGCTCCTGGGCGCGCAAGGCAGGAAACGCGCAGAGCAGACAGACGGGGCAGAAGACTTACGGATGCTCGTCCACGAAATTGGAGGAGTTGTAGACCTTGTCGTGGATCACGACGAAGAGATCCTTCTTGGTGTTGTGCTCCGCAACATCCTGGTACGTAAACTCCTTGGTCGCCATTTTTGTTGCTGGAATTGATCGGAAGGGGACAAGATAGGTTTTGATTCTAGAGGTCTTCCTCGAAGGGATCGCAAGACGTGAGCTCGGCTTGGAACAGCAAAGGAGTGCTGGCTGTAAATCGTCGACGGTAGGAGGAGGGCGAGAGCTGCAGATTGCTGAGGTGAGTTTGCAGGAGGGAGGTGGCAGGAGGGAAGTAGGCGGAAAGTTGAGGGCCTGGGAAGAGAGATTCCCGAGGATGGGGTAATCGAAAGATAATGTGAAGGTGGTCGGTGCCCCGGCGGCCCAACCCAGCCTATCCTTACGGCACGGCCCACGGCGGGCGAGGCAGGCCCAAGCTTCCGCCCTCCACGTTCCCTGGAATACTTCCAAAATGTTCGATAGTACTGGGAGTCAGGGCCGATCAATGCTGACGGGCCCTCGGACACTTCGAGGGTCCCCTGAAGCCACGCTGCAACTTTGGCCGTCTTACTTCAAATCAGAGAGTTGCAATTGGCCGAGACGCCCTTGTCATTCGATCCGGCACATGCATTTCCAACACAACACAACACAGCAAGACCCCACTGACGGAACACCTAGACCCTCTTGCTGCCGGCGGTCAGTCTGACCGTCCTCGCACCGGAATGAGGTCGGCAGCGCAAGTCCTCCTACTCGCAACTCTACTGTGACTGTCCGCAATTTGTGTGTCGGGGGATCATTTTAGTCACCTGCTTGTGGAGAATGGCGCACGGCGCAATCTGAGGTCTCTTGGCTCTGTCAGCCTGCAGAGGCTCGCTCAGATATATCTCCATCGTGAAGCTCTACCGGTATCTCCGACTAGGAGCATCGCACCCCACTCGGAGCTTCCCAGAGTCCAGCTCTCCCCCCTCGGGCTGACGGTCGATCGTTGTCCTCCGATTTACTGCTGCGCGATTCGGACTTCCTCCTATATTGGGTGCACTCCGCCTCGGCCAAGATATTCTCCTTCGATTTTCTTCATGCCGGCGGTCTCCTATGGCCCGAACTCTGCAGCAGCTACTTTGCAATCTGACCTCGGCCGAGTCATTGCACAGACAATAAATAGCACTCGGTCTTGTCTGCAGGGGCATTGCGTGATAGTATTCCGAAAAGGCGATCCTGTGCGCCCTCATCTACTTTGTATGTTGCGACTTCAGACGAGGTAGGCCGCTTCAGAGCTTCCGATCGCGAGCCTGAGCCTCGGAGCTGAAATATGTTGCTGTCTACCCATCATCTCAATGACTACCTCCGAGAGCTGCCGCCACCTATGTCCTGTCCCAGTCGGTAGGACGCGACCTTGTCCCACTCGATCTTCTGCCTCGTCACCGGCAGCTGTCGCCGCAGGGACTTGAACGCGCCCTCGCTGAGGCTGTTGAAGCCCTTGTTCAGCTCCTCCTGGTACTTCTTCTCCGCGCTGGCGATCTCCTTGGCGATGGCGCTGCCCGTGCCCGAGGAGATGGATGCAGTTGCCGCCTTGTTGGTCACCAGCCGCACATTTCCGTCCTCGTAGTAGTGCACGTCCACCTTGATCGAGCCCTCTAGCGAGTTGTCGGATGGATCATAAATGTAGAGGGAGCGCCAGCGGCCGTTCCTGTCATCTTTTAGACTGCATGCTCTCTTTGCATTCGCCAGGACGGGAAAGGGGTCCTCACCAGAAGTTATTGGGGCTGTATTTGTTACCGACGATGATGACTGCCAGCTTCGAGTCGCTCTCGGTCGGGTAGACGCCGTAGGCTGCGTTCGGAAAGTGCTCCTTGACGTATGTTCCGAGGCTCTTCAGTGTAGATTGGCTGCCCGCCCGTCCTGTCAGCATGTGTTCTTCATGTCCTGTCGATCATCATGACAGTTTCCAGATTCACGTACACAATCTCGGAGTGTTTGCTGTCCAGCGAATGGCTCTGCACGCCACTGGCTTTCTGCGTAGCGTGGTCGAACGCGAAACTCGACGAGTTCTCGACATCGTAGTATCGCCCATCGCCGAGAGAGTTGTGCGAGCTGACAATGACCGCCTCGCTGCTGCCTGGTAGCTTCACCGTGACGAACTGCTCCTCATTGTACTTCTGAAACGCGGGACCCAGCTCTTTCACAATGTTCGGCTCGGAGACGGTGAGGGCTTTGATGTCTGTGTTTAGGCGGTCAGCGTCGGTGGCCGTTGGCTCAGCGTGGAGGAGGATGTTGTGGACTTGCCAGCAACGACATCTGATAGCTTGAAGAGGTCAGTTGGATAGTCGGATGTAGTTCGAGGGAGGGGGGCGCACTTCTCCTGGAGGAGCGTCTCCCACGAAGGAAGACACCCACTCGACACTCTCAGACATTGGCTTGAGGGAACGAATAGTTCGCGCGGGGATGGCCGGACTTGTGATTTGCAGTATCAGAGAGACTTGGACCAAACTGTTTCCGGACTCGAAGAAAACGTCGTGTGTTGTTGATCTGTGAATGGTATCCTTGAAGATGGCCTGGTTCAGTTGTCTGTTCGAGCTCCTGGCTCCTGGGCCGTCATCCCTGAGTGTCAAAGACCGGAGTGGACCCCTGTCCACCGCGGGGCTGTGGGGTAGCTTCCCGATGCAGGGCCAGACTCTGGATCTTGGAACCAATTTGAACTTTGTTCTTCAACTCTGACCCCCACCATCACGATGGGATACTTTACATCTTGGAGCACAACTGGTGGGGCACAGACTTGCTGAGGTGCAGACAAGACGCACAATCATCATCCTTTTCTGACCCGGCACTACAATGAACCTGGAACCCTGAAGCTCTGAAGAGGCTCAGTTTTTAAGGTGTATGTAACTCGCAAAACGCCGTGAACGAACATCAGCTCGAGCCCCCACAGATCATCCACCTGCGGGCGCTGGCCCGCCTCATGTTGCTGGCTCACTGGATGTGTTCGAAGACATCAACTTCAAGAGCCCAAAACGTACCAAGCCCACAAGCGGTGTCCCTCAAGTGATGGCTGTTGTTGGTATCTGGTTTTGAGATGAATTGCCATTGGACGCTTGCCTAGTATTCTAAAAACAAAGACCGACGACAAGCACTCTTCATGAAGTCAGTAATACTTGCAAGGGACCTGACTGAGGCTGTTCTGCAGACTGCTGGCACAGCATCGATTGCCAAATTCGTTCCTATCGCCTGCAGATCCGCACGCACGCACAAGTTTCCCACAAGCGCTCAGTCTCCCACGATGCCATGATTTGACCACCAAAGCTGATGGCCAGGAACCGAAAGAACGTTGTGGGAGAGTGGGAGGAGGAACTCAGCCCCGCGAAGGGTCCAGCCCACACGGACGGCACGTTCCGTGCTCCTTGTTGACGCCTGCGTGACGGTGCTGGAAAGCCATCAAGCCCTTGTGGAACAGGAATAACAGAGTGTCTCTGTATGCGCCTGGATATGTCGTAACAGATTAGATGCACTGGCTGCATAGGTGGATTTGTTGTGACTCTGCTCCCCCAATAGCTGTACGTGGCATACATCACAGTGGTGGTTGAATCATCTGTCCATTCTCGACGGACTGTAATAAAGGACTGTCTATGCGCCACGCTCCTATCCCCAACGCCAAACATTCCTGTATTGAAAGTGCTAGTAATTCAAGATCTTCTTGATACCGTCGTAGATCCCTATACGCGTTAGCACGACTGGTGACCGTCCAGTGTACGTCCAAGACGACCACTTACTGGCAACATCCGGCAGGTTGAACTTCTCAAATAACAACGGTGTCGGTATACTCCAGCCGGCCAGTCTCAACACCGGAGCTTCCAGGCGGACAAAAGTCGAGGGGTCCTCCTGAACAGCCGCCGCAACCTCGGCACCCACGCCGGCGTTGACCATGGACTCATGCACGACTACGCACCGCCCGGTCTTCTGCACGCTGCTGAACACCGTCTCCTTGTCCCACGGATAGATCGTCCGCAGATCAATTAGCTCCACATTGATTCCCAAGTCCTGCTCAGCTTGCTTGATCGCATTCAAACAAATATACAAGGGCTGACCATACGATACAATAGTCACGTCCTTGCCCTCCTTGACCACCTCGGCCTTGGACAGCGGCAGCTCGTACGACCCTACGGGGACCTGCTCGACAGCCGCGCGGTACAACACTTTCGGCTCCATGAAGATTACCGGATCGTTACTCCGGATCGCGGCAAGCAACAGCCCCTTGGCCTGCAGCGGACTCCGCGGCATGACCACCCTCCACCCAGGAACATGCGTAAAAAGCGCCTCGGGGCTCTGGCTATGATACAGCGCCCCGTGGCCGACGGCACCACAGGGCATGCGCACCGTCAGCCCGCCGACATGGCGGCCGCAGGTACCGTCCCGGTAGCGGAACTTGGCGGCCTCGTTGACCATCTGGTCGAAGGCGGGGAACACGTAGTCGGCGAATTGGATCTCGGCGACGGGCCGCATCCCCTCGGCGGCGGCGCCGATGGCGAAGCCCATGATGCCCTGCTCGGACAGAGGCGTGTTGAAGACGCGGTCGCCGCCGTACGTCTCGGCCAGCTTCATGGAGCAGCGGAACACGCCGCCGAAGGCGACATCCTCGCCGAAGAGCATGACGGACTCGTCTTCGGCCAGGGCAAGGGACAGGGCGTCGTTGATGGACTGGAAGAGGTTCATGCGCTTTGTGGGGCCGTCGCGGACCGAGGGGGGCAGCTCCGGGTTGTGCAAGGCGGACTGGGAGGTGTGTGCCAGGAGAGGGGTGGTGCTGTAGTCGATGGGGAGGTTGAGCTTCGCATTGGGCGGGTGCGTTGAGTATTCTCTCCGCTTAGGAAGGACTGTCTGAAGTAGAGGCGCAAGGCCCCGCGTAAGAGGTGCTGCTTGAGCCGAGGCCCTCGTCAGCTGCCGAGAGAGTTGGCTCCTCATCGTGCCTACATGCGAGTCCTCGGGACAATGAATGTCGATCAAATCTGTGAGGGACGTCAAACAAGCAGTTTGTTTGAGCAAGAAGGGTGAGAAACCAAATTATTTTCACATTGTGCCTGCCAACTGGCTTAACCCGAGGTCATGAGCCCGGCTTGGGATGATGACGGGTCTGTGGTGTCGTCGAGATGCGGCTATTCACGGTCTCTGGGGAAATCCAAGCCAAGTAGCAGATCAGAGCAGATCAATCCGGGGGCACAAGAGATGTGACAACCCTGTCCCTGGGACGAGTTGCAGGTGATAGGCATACTGGCATACCGTGTACAGTACTACACGGTACGTGCCGGTACCCTGTGCTATGGCAGTAACCCGGGTGCCCGGCAGCTCGGCACCTGCCAGAGCCACCCCTGTCCGACTGTGCCTGGCCCTGCGTCTGCTGGCTCGGCTGCGACCCACCCCCAGCCTCTCAGGCATGGGTGGATTGCCTAGGAGACCAGCCACCCGAGTAAACACATCGGGTCGTCATGATGAGAAGCAGGGCTGACAATCTCGAAAACAATGATGACCTTTTGTCCTTCTGCATATCTTGCCAAACGAAGCGTTCTTACTTTGCATATGTCAATTGTTGCTAGGAGCTGACCTGGACTTAGGACTGTCTGTCTAGGTGCAGGTGCTAGTTCAAGCTGGCGGGTTCGTGTGGAACAAAAAACTTTCTACACGCAGCTTTCAACTGTTCCAATTCTTTTCTGGGGGGTGCCCCAATCCATATCTCCATTCACAGCCAAAATGGCAGATCGCCACGAGTCAAGGCGACCTCGCGAGTCTGGAGAGAGGCGCCACAAGAAACGCCACTCCAGATCACATCAACATGGCTCGTCAGATGGGACCCGTTCTGGCCATAGTTCTCGTCAGGCCCTGTCTTTGGATGCGCTAGCAGCACTAAATGACGCAAATTCAAGAGGTGTTGCCGACAAGTCGAGAGAAGAACAGGAAGAGCTCGAGAGGAGACGACGTCACGAGCGCAGAGAACGGAGAAGGCGAGAGTCAAGGGCAAAAGTGGACCGGGACGAGTATCGAGAGGTGGAGAAAGATAGTCCACCACGAAGGCACCGCCATCGAGAGTCGAGGACCTATCCATCTGCCCCCGCCACACCCTCCTATGAAGATGTCGACGCTGGGTCAGACTATCACCATGATCGAAGGCAGCGGAGGAGAGACCGTTCTTCCAAGTCACAATATGAGGCCACGCCAGATATTTTCAAGGACATGGTCGCTGCCAGTGATGACCATGAGAGACGACGCAAGGAGCGGAAGCGGAAGAAGGCTTCGACTGTTCAGCCAGCGGTGGTTGAAGAGGGCAAGTCCAAAGGCTTTTGGCATAACATACGTGGAGGTGGGACCAGATCCTCGACGAGTTATGACAGCTACTACAAGGAGGGCGCCTACTATGAGGAGCCTCCAAAGAAGAAATTCTGGACTAAGCGGAAGATATGTAAGTATTCGGTCGTCGTCTTGCCCGTGGGGCCCTGGCTAACTTTCCTAGGGAGTGCGGCCGGTCTCTCGCTGGCAGTTGTCATCATTATCATCATCGCCGCCGTTGTCGTGAGCAAAAAGAGTGGCGACTCCGGCTGTTCCAACAACTTGACCTGCAATTTGGACAGTATAGACAGCAGCAGTATTCCCAGCGACGCACCAGACTACCTGAATCCATTCACCTGGTACGACACCATCGACTTCAACCTCACCTACACAACCGCCATGGTCGGCGACCTACCCATTATGGGTCTCAACTCGACTTGGGACGACTCCAAAGCCCCGAACAGTATCGTCCCAGCGCTCAACGAAGACTGGGGCTCCTATACTTCTCGTCCCGCCCGGGGCGTCAATCTCGGCGGCTGGCTCTCGCTCGAGCCGTTCATCGCATCCGACCTGTTTGACTACGACGAATCCCTCGGCATCATCGACGAGTACACGCTGTGTACGTACCTCGGCTCCGCGTGCAGCTCCACCCTCGAGAAGCACTACTCCTCCTTCGTGACCGAGTCGACCTTCGCCGAGATCGCCGACGCGGGTCTCGACCACATCCGCATCCCCTACTCCTACTGGGCCGTACAGACCTACGACGACGACCCCTACCTCTTCCGGACTTCCTGGCGGTACCTCCTCCGCGCGATCGAATGGGCGCGCAAATACGGCCTGCGCGTGAATCTGGACCTGCACGGGCTGCCCGGCAGCCAGAACGGCTGGAACCACAGCGGCCGGCAGGGGCCCATCGGGTGGTTCAATGGGACCAACAGCACGCAGAACGTCCAGCGGTCCATCGACGTGCACGACCGGCTCTCCAAGTTTTTTGCACAGCCCCGCTACGCTAACATCATCACGCACTATGGCCTGGCCAACGAGCCTCGCATGACCTTCATCGCGCCGTCAGAGGTGATCAACTGGACGACGACCGTGTACGCCCTGGTGCGCGAGAACGGTCTGCCCAACAAGACGATCGTGGTGATGGGCGACGGGTTCCGAGGGCTGGACGCGTGGCAGGGAGAGCTGACCGGGTATGGGGACGGGCTCGCGCTCGACGTGCACCAGTACGTCATCTTCAACAACGAGCAGATCGTATACAACCACTCCGAGAAGGTCACCTACGCGTGCGAGGGCTGGACCGAGCAGACGGAGCAGAGCATGGACACGTCCACGGGGTTTGGCCCGACCCTTGTCGCCGAGTGGTCACAGGCCGACACCGACTGCGCCAAGAACCTCAACAATGTCGGCTGGGGCAACCGCTGGACCGGCACGTACAACACGGGCAACAGCTCGGACCCCCTCGAGGCGCTGACGCCGCGTTGTCCCACCACCGACAGCAGCTGTAGCTGCACGCAGGCCAACAACGACCCCAGCGAGTACTCGGACGACTACAAGCAGTTCCTGCTGTACTTTGCCGTCGCGCAGATGGACTCGTTTGAGAAGGGCTGGGGCTGGTGGTACTGGACGTGGTGGACGAGCGAGGGGAGCACGCAGTGGAGTTACAAGAGGGGCATGGAGGCGGGGATATTACCGGCCAAGGCGTACGATCGGAGCTTCTTTTGCAATTCGACGACGATTCCTGATTGGTCTCCTGAGTTGCCGGAGACGTATTAGGTGGCGGTGTGGAGGATGCATACGGGAACTGTGTCGAAAAATTCGAGGCTGGGGAATTCGCATCCGGTCATCTTTTGGGTATAATGGTACTTGCATTGATACAGGATAGCCTCAGGTGGTTCTCCTGACATCCTCTGAGATCAGCACCGGTACCAGAGTCGGTGGCTTTTGGACATGCCGCATGACGGGACCGAGGCGGTGTACATTGAGTTAGCATACATATACAAGCGTCTTGAAATGTTCCATCATCGAAGCTCAATATTAACTCTTAACCCATATCGCCAAGGCTGTGGAAGGCCCGTGACCACCCGACGACACTGGTCTGTAGGAGCAGATCTCTTCGGTGCCTCTCAGCTCCAAGACGTCATAATCTCGCCTGACGAGTAACTGGAATTTGTGCAGGGTCTTGTACCTATTCTAGCTGCAGAGGGTAGGATCGAGCCAATGCTGAGAAGTCCTGAATTGCTAGCATGGCTCTCAAGATTCTGTGGGCCCAATGCTGAATGTTGTGTCAAAACCTAGAGAAACTAGGTGTTCCCAGTGCTCCAGATCACACATGCTATATACGTTAATATAAACATGTCACGTACATGTACTATGGATATGGCTTTGCTCTTCCTTCTCGTCAGCCAGAAACCTTGAAGCACAACAGGTCATTTTTTCTTCACGACAGTCAGACATTCAAACGACACGCAGACGCACTCTCAAAACAATCGATTCATATGTATATCGGGGCTCTTGATACTCTGTCCTGTATGCAGTTATAGGGATCCGGTGACCAAGCAATCAAGGATTTCGCAGTGTCAATCCCTACATCATATTGTGGGATCTAGATGCACCTTGGCAAAGTCAGGCGGTTCTAGGCTTACCTTTATGATTAGGTACGATACCATGTCAAAATTCCAAGGAACTAGGGGAGCCCTGGATGGCAGAGGCCGGCTACATAGGCTCTTGTGACGAGATATAGGGTTGAGGCCAGTGCAACGCACTGGCGATTACTTTTACCAGTTCTGATCCCCAAGTTATTAAAGTTTCATTTCACAAAAGGGCACTCTACACGGACACGCTACCTCTTCGTTGCCGAGATATCACTTACCTAGCAGACATCACAGACTGTAGGTGACTTCAGCTCCTAAACGAGCCATAGGACCTAGGTACTTTGCACTGTCCGGATCGGCTTGACTCAGAACGTCCTAATCAGCCTGGTTCCGTCAACACAGACGGAGTTTTGGAAGATAACGTGTCCACTCTCGTCTGCAGTTTAATGACAGTTGAGAGGGAGTCTCCACAATCTTGACCAGTGCCAATAAGGCTGCATGCGGTCCAGCTGTGCCTTACGGCTGCAGTCGCCCGGCCCCCAACACTGATAACGCCTCTTTCGCAAGACGAGGCTTCATGTATTCTTCTGCAGGTCGTACTGCATTTCTTACATGCTGACAACAGCCTGGCTAGTCGTTCAAGCCCCAACATCTCCAACCGCTGCCTATTTCCGTTCTTTTCGCAAGCAACGCAAAGAGGCTTGAGTGTTCCACAACCGCTCAGCCCCCAATCAACTATTCCTAGAATAGACAACACCAAGTGCTACTCCTGCCACCTGACGTAGTATATAGGGCCCAGATCTCTCCATTTGTCTCTCGCTTCTTAAGAAGCCGGTGGTTCCGGCTCCTTCACACTGAAAGCCCACTTTCTGCCACAACAGCTCTGACTTGCGATTTTGGACATTAGGTGGTCGGACCAGCCGCCCACGATGTCGATTCTCGTTGAAGACTTACTTCCTCAACTTTGAAGAAGGTACCAGATCTCAAGCCGTATGAGCCTGCCTCTTTGGTGATTGTACTTCTAATGGAACCAGCCAGAGCTGTCACATTCGACAATGAGTTCGATCTACAGCTGCGGCCCAGCGATATCCGACTTATTCTTGGAGGCATGGAAAAAATCCACTCATTGGATGTCCAACATCCGCAACATCCGGAACGGCCGAAGGAACGGCCGCAACGGGTGGAAGACAGCCGGTGCAAACATGGGCCGAGGGGACTACGTTTCCTACAAGGAGATCCGAGCGAGTCAAGTCCGTCTTCCTGAGATCCCTATCCGCAATCTCACGCCGGTGAGATCCTTCATCCGTCCCGCGAGTCCGCCGGGGTCCAGCCAACTACACGCTGTTCAGTCGATAGACACCTTGACTCTTCCAGTCATGACGAAGGATGATACGTACCGGGGTCAGTGGAGGGATGGGCACCATGGACGAGAACAGGACGAGTGGGCTCAGAGTTATCATCAGCAGTGGGCAAACGGCTACAGACAACAGTGGTCGGCTGGACATCAAGATCCGCTGAGGGATGGGCACTACAACTGGGACTACCAAAGACATTTTACGACGGGAAGTTAATCTCTTTGGCCAATGCGACAGGCTGTACCTAAGTATCTATGCAGATACCTAGGCAGTTGAAGACCACGCAACCCTCAATGATGTCTCGTGTCGAATAGGGCCCATTTCGAACGGAGATGCAGCACATCAGTTTCATGATTTCATACGTTTTGGTTGGATTAACAAATGATCGTGACTAGGATTCATCGTTCGTCTGACAACACAAATGCAGCGGCTACTTTGTCGCTGGCCGTTTTGAACTACACCCTGATGAAGTGAATTTCAAGGTTAAAAAGACTATGCCTACCTAGGTACCTACCTAGGTAGATAAGATCAAGGCGAGGCAAAACGCTCGAAGAAATCCGCCCAGCTTCCTCTTGTGGAAAACCTCAATTCTTTTTGCTCTTCCATGGTTGCGACTTCATCACAGCCTTGACAGTCTTCTTGATTGCGTCTCCTTTCTGCGCAGTGAGACCACCGTCGACGAGGACGTCGATGCCCGTACAGTAACTCGCTCCTGGCGAGGCAAGAAATTCCACCACCGACGCGACCTCTTGGGGTCTCCCCATCCTCCCGAGCCCCGACGATCCCACAAATGTCTTGAGCGCAGGCTGATCCGAGTATCCCGCCATCATAGCCGTGCTCACCACGCCGGGCGACACGCTCACGATGCGCACACCCTCCTTCGCCAGCTCCGTCGCCATCGACCGCACATACACCTGCACGCAGCGCTTGGAGACGGCGTACGACGTGTACGCCCACCTGCTCATGAGCCAGACGGTCGGGGACCACCGGCCCCCGAGGTGATGCCCGACGGCCCAGTCGACGACCCGGCCCGCGACGAACGTGCCGGACAGCGACGCCACCAGGACGATCGCCCCCGCCTCGCTCTCCATGTGCGGGCGCAGCGCCTCGACCAGCCGCCGGGCCGAGGTGAAGTTGATGTCGAAGACCTTGGGCCCGTCGCCGAGCGCGGGCGAGACGCCGGCCGAGTGGGCGAGCACGCTGATCTTGCGGCCGCCGAGCGCGGCGATGATCTTGGCCGGGTAGGCCGGGTCGGAGATGTCGCCCGTGACGCTGGTGATTTGCGTGTGGGTGTTTCCTGGGTTGGACCGGATGGATGAGGCCGTCTCGTCCGTGGTCTTCAGGTCGCAGAGCATAATGTCGCGGCCTTGCCGTCCGAAGGCCTCAGCGGTGGCTCTGCCCATGCCGCTGGCCGCGCCTGTGCAGACGACTACACCGGCTTGTGCGCGCATTTGCGGCGGCTTCGGTTCGGTAGTTGAAGATTCCATTGCTTGCTGGCTTGTATGTTGTTCATGCTCCAGAAAGAGTACAAGTCCGGGCTTGAATGCTGCCGTGATATATAGGTATCGTCCGCGAATCGTGTCACATCGTACTCTGCGAGTGATCTACTTCGAAGTGGGCACTGGACAAGATGACTAAAGCATTATGTCGAACGTCTTGAGGCCCTACATATCGACATCGTGTTCGTCGTTTGAGGTTCTACGCCACCGTGAGGCTCATGCGTGGCAGATGTCCGAATGCGAACCAACCCATGCAATGGCCGCTTACAGTACGACGCAGGGCATCTACGAATTTTCCTCTCCAGGCTTTCTCGCATAAGTTGCTGGTTCTGGTTGGTAGCAAACCTTAAGCCCCGACGTTTCGGGTACCTCTGCCGTAATACTGTAAGTCAGTACGTATAGCTATGAGCGTCACATGGGAGAACGATATATACCTACTTAATTAAGCAGGTTAATCGCATCGCCCTGCTGAAGTCAGGTCAGCATATTGGATGAACGCTGTGGTCCATGGCGCTATTCCGTACCGAGAGCCCACCAGATGAGGCAATAAAGAAGCATCAGAGCAAGATGAACACCATAGTTCGAACTCTTCGGTAGATCGAGCTAGTGGTCCTCGGCACCGGGTATTATTTTGAGCTTTCACGTAGCTTCAAATGATCTGGTCCCACCCACTTGTCTAGGGCCGTGCCGTCCCGCCCGCGAGGACCCGCCCGGAGCTTGGGGAGATTCTCCGCTGGGACCACCGAAAAACCTCCAGAATCTGATGTCAATTGACCGAACAAACACTTGTCCTGGAAACACGATGGGCGCGCAGAAGCAGCCGGTGCCCAAGAACTGGCCCGGCCACCTCCCCTACCTCACCCAGCCCGCCTACTCCCCGTCCCTCAGCAATGCCCAGCTGTCGTCTCTCCGCTCTAGGCCCGCCTCCTCCTCCTCCTCCTCCTCCTCCTCCTCCTCCTCCTCCTCCTCCGGGCCCACCACCTCGGACCTCCGCGAGATACCCGCAGGATTCAAACCCGGACCCTCGCCCAACGCCAAGATCACGCCCATCACCGACGCCCAGCATCCAGCCTGCGGCCAGTGCGGCCTTTTCGCCTCCCGTCCTTTGCAGCCGGGCACCCTTATCCTGCCATACCTGGGCCAGGTCCACCCGTCGGACGACCCGGCGCATGCAGATTCGGACTACGACCTGCGGCTGCACCACGGCGGCGGCACCGGGCCCGCCGGGGACGACGGGGTTGCTGTCGATGCGGCGCAGATGGGCAACGAGGCGCGGTTCGTGAACGACTACCGCGGGGTGCCCGGGGCGACGAGGCCGAACGCCGAGTTTTGTGAGGTGTGGGACGTCCGGAGGGCGGAGAGGGAGATGGCAGTATACGTGCTGCCCGCTCGGAAGAAGGATAGAGGAAAAGGCGGGGGTATTGCAAAGGGGCAGGAGATTCTGGTGAGCTACGGGAAGGGATTCTGGGGGAAGAGGAGTGAGGAGATGGAGGGGCATGGGTTTGAACGTTGAGTTTGAGAGCATCCAGCTACGGCGAGCACAAGCGCATGGAGGTCTCTCTGGTCACCGACATCGTCAGTCTCATTGAAGCAATGGCTTTCCCTTATACTGATCGAGGCTTTGAGCCCCGCAAGGTGTGATGCTTAGGGCTCTTCAAAGATCATAGGTCCAGGTAGAGCTGGAGCACATCATCTCCATGTTTTGCCAAGATGGGTCTCGTCGAAGGAACGAGCCGCTTGCTCGTTTCTCTAAAGAGGCACTGGAGGTGGAAGCAGCCTAATCAGGGAGTTTTCCTCAGTCCGGAGATTGATAGAGATCTCATGCAGACTAGGCTCTGTGCCTGAAATTGCAAATCTGTATGATTTGCTCGAACGTGTACCCTCTTCCCAGACGCCTTTTTCTCAAGTCACCGCAGGCACCAAAAAGCCCGACATAAGCCTTGGGAGCGGCGGCGGCGGCGTCTTCCCCTAGAATCCCTCCACGTGCGTACCGACTCCCTTCTGCTTCGCAAACTCGACCACCTTAAGGCCCACCGTCAGATCCATCAGACCCAAGCCAACGCTCTTGTAAATCACGTTCCCAGCCTGAAGCCACCTGCACATGTGAGTTTCCCGCTCCTTCTTCTTCTGCTCGCTGGCGCCGTGGCTGGACTTCCGACGGTGGAACATCGAGCTGAAATTGCTGCTGCTACGCGACGGCGAGGTTGGTCGGCTGCCGGGGCGGCTGTTGCTGCCGCTGTTGCCATCTTCTGAGCCGAACACGGTCGAGATCGATGGCCCGGAGCTCAGGTCCAGCTTCTCAAATTCTGAGGAGGGTGCGGTGCTGCCCTCGCTCGAAATGAGACTTCCTGCGTCTGACGACGATTCTTCGTCCATTTTGATCCTCTGGAGCATGACGAGTTCGCCCAGCCTGTGAATCATGTTAGAGACTTGCAGCCCGTTTGGGAGACAGCGAAAGCGTTGGTCAGGCTTGACTTACTCAATGAGCTGCTTGGGGTTTAATCCGCCCTGTATCACCTCGCCGGCCTCCGTCAATGCCCCATCTAGGGTATCGACAACGATCACACCACCCTCAACAGCATGCTTATGGAAATGCCGGTGGCCGCTCTCGTGCGTCCTGACCGCCATATGTACCAACTCAGTCGGCAGTTCGATCATCTCCGGCGTGTAGCTCCCAATAGCAACGATCAGCCGGCCCTTCCTCCGCCCCTCAGTGCTGGTCAAGATCGAATGCTCAAACAGCGGCGCCCGGCTGGGCGTGCAGCAGAAGATGACATCGGCGGCGCGCACCTGTTCCTTCAGCAGCCGACCGAACTCGCCGTAGCCGGGCGTCAGGATGCCGAACTGGGCGTCCGCCCAGCCCTCGCGGGCCTTGACGTCGGCGGGGACGGCGTAGAAGCGCTGGAGGATGTTGCGGGCGGCTGGAGACTATTAGCTTGCGGCAACGGAGCCTAGAGCAACTTTGCAACCCGTAACAGTAAGAAAAGGGGTGCCTACCGTCGGAGAAGCGGCGGTTGATGATGTTGACGTGGCGGATGGTGTCGCCGCGCAGCATCAGGGCCAGGCGGATGTGCCAGTAGGCCTGCTCGCCGCTGCCGAAGGCGGTGATGGTGTTCACGCGGTTGCGCTTGACCACGAGGCAGGCCGAGGCGAGCGCGGTGCGGAAGGCGGTCAGGGTGGCGGCGTGCAGGATGCCGACGGGCTGTCCGGTCGGGGCGAACAGCGTGATGGCGCCGGTGGGCTTGATCCGGGGCTTGTCGGTGGACTCGGCCGCCGCCGTGGTGAGGGTGATGACCTTGACGCCGACGCCGGCCGGGCTGCTCGATGGCATGAAAAGGCTGGTCGCGCCCGTGCGGGACGAGTTGATGACTGTCCGGTGCGGCTGGTGGATGTCTGAATCCTCCTCGTCTGGCTGTGAGCCCACTGAATAGTCGTGGAGGGCGCCCTTCAGGCCCAGGTAGAAGCCCTCGAGCTCATCCACCGTCATGGACTCGAGCAGACCCTTGATCTGCTCTTCTGTGAGAACGGCGAGCGACATTTCGGCGGCTGTCTCCAGGAGGTCAAGGCTATGCCGTCTCGCTCCGTCTGTACTTAGAAAACCTGAGTATTAGGGCGTGTGTATTTCAAATGGTCCAACTTCATTCAGCCGTGCACGTTTGATGTACAGCAAGTACCAGCAGTAGTAGCTCGTGAGAGGGGGCGCAAGGTCGTCTTCACGCTGAGGTGTCGACAGCACGGCTCAACAAATGTTCAGGATTGTCAGGCGAGAGACTTGACCATCGATTTGAAGACTACAGTCACAGTCCGGGAAGGAGTTGAGTGAATCGAGATGCTGGCAACCACTGCCGCCGAAACCGGCTGTGTTGCGAGACGGCCCGTACTCGGAGGTCAATGGAGAGAGAACTATGCAGCCAAGGTGGAAAAGATATCCACCAAAGGGTTTGCGTCATTCGCTCCCACTCATGAATTTTTACAGCGGCACATGACTAAAGGGACGCTGTTGCAAGTATGGGACCGTATTTCAGCATAAAAAAGGTCCCATGGCATGACATGTCGAGGTAACAAGGGTGGGGCCAAACTTAGGGGGCAATATCACATGTCGGTCGGTCGCGTTGAAGAATGAAGGGACAGCTACATGCAAAGGAGGTAGCTCTGTCAACATCGCCCAGACATCAACCTTCCTCCTTGGGTGATCAAGAATCGACACTGAATTTTGGTGAGTAAAATCTGTCTTGTCTCGCTCCGACGTCTAGAAGAAGCAGGTCTCGCTCCTCATGAAAACCACCAAGAAAACTCTAACACCCCTGAAAGACCTCTGCCGCCCCAGATGCAACCAAGATGTCTCCTATTCAGACATAGCATAACCACTTTGGACGCCCAGCATCATGATCTCCACCACCCATTGTCCAGCTCCTCACGCCCAGAAGTGAGGCAGGACTCCAAGCAAGCCGAAGCACAAAGCCAACAATGACGGGACGATTCCTTATCGGCCGGTCATTGAGGCGCCGCTGTTCCTGAACACCAGTGTCGCATGCTTACCCCGTATAACATCATCCGGGCCCGGTGTCTTGTGTCCGTTCACCTTGGCCTTGGCGTTTCCGAAGCCTAGATCCCGCACCCTTCCAGACGCTAGATCAAACAGACACCCGTGTACCTCCAGCCCGCGGTCGCGGATCGCCTCCTGCACCGTAAAGTTGGCCATCAGCACCTTGACGCCCGCCTCGACGTTCAGCTCCGCGATGCGCACGTGGCGCTCCTTGTCGTCCTTGATCGCCGCCAGCTCCTGCTCGTGCGCGAAGCGCACCGCCTTGAGCGGCGTCAGCCACGTGTCGAGGACGCCGCCGACCCGGCCGTCGCTCAGCGCCGCCGCGGCCCCGCCGCACGACGAGTGCCCGCAGAGCACGATGTGCTTCACCTTGAGGTACGTGACGGCGTACTCGATGACCGCCGACGTGTTGATGTCGGTCGCCGAGATGATGTTGGCGATGTTGCGGTGCACAAAGACGTCGCCGGGCTGCAGGCCGAGGATGGTCGTCTCCGGGCAGCGGGAGTCGGAACAGCCGAGCCAGACTGTCGGGTCCCGTCAGAGAAAGCCAAACACTGTTGCAGCGGTTTTGGGGGGTGTGTT
Source organism: Dendrostoma leiphaemia (assembly GCA_026120015.1). Lineage (NCBI taxonomy): Eukaryota > Fungi > Ascomycota > Sordariomycetes > Diaporthales > Erythrogloeaceae > Dendrostoma > Dendrostoma leiphaemia. The sequence continues at coordinate 46,027 of JALRMF010000043.1, read as the reverse complement.
TCGAGGGAGGGGTTCATCTTGCTTTGATTGGGGACAATGCGGGCAGGCAGACATGCATGCACATGTGCTCCCGTGTTTCTGCCTCGGGTGAGACAGAACAGAGGGGATTCTGCAACGACTTGGGTTGGCACTTACGGATCTGCGGTGCTTGGCCGCTGGCCAGTTTCGGGAAAAACTGAGGGTTCTGGTGGGCTTTGTAGCCCGCCCATGCGCCGTTCGAGCTCAGCGCATACTGGTAGGTGTCATCTGAATTGGAAATGGATCCGGTCAGTGGTGAGTATGCCATGGCGATCATGGAGCAGGCGAGTTGTGGGAAGCACAATGTGTGTGTGCATGTGTGTGCGAGTGTGCGTGCGTGCAAGAGTGTATGTATGTGTGAGCGCAGAGAAGGCGAGAACACCGGCCGGATTTCTCAACGTTGTAGCGCCCAGGAAACGGATGCAGTTATCTGAGACAGGACGCCGGACGATTCGGTGTGCAGGTGGGTATGGTGTTCATGCATATTGGTATACTTACGGTTGTGAGCCATCTTGGATCTTGGCCTTGTATCACAGTTCCAGTTCGAAGGAAATTCGACACGATTCGAGTCTGTGTCTGCGAGGGCACAACGCCGGCAGGGTATGGTCGAAAAGCGAGAGTTATGAGGAATTTGTGGTCGACTCCTGAAACCCTTGAAAGCTAACACGCCCTCGCGTCTTCGTCGTTTGGAAGTCAAGTCGAGGAGAGGTAATGTGGATCCCGCCGCGCAGGGTATTTGATTGAGATACCTGCCGATATGAGAGGCCTATGCCGAAGCCGGGTGAGCGGTGACGAACTTCCGGAGTGTCCTGAATATGACGAATTCTGGGAATTCCCTGGCAACGAGTGCTGTCGAGCTTCGAGTGCCGACTTCTGTTGGAATTGCAAAATCAAGGGTTGGGCGTCTGTTTGCCATCAATGAAGTCAGCGAGCCCCTTCGACACTGTTGAGCGGGAGGAACGGACCAGCCGCAACGAATGAGCACTAAATCGGGGCTTTCGGTGCGCGAATTTAGTCTGGCGCAAGACGCGAGCTGCCCGTCACGACCTACGGTGGATTAGGGGCTCGCTGGCGCCGAAGCGTGGAAGGGGCTATGGGCACGTACAGGAGGAGGAGACCAGGAGCGGAGTTATCACGGGGTATTCCAGAAGCTTTAGAACGAGTTCAGAATTTGGGCGGGCCATGAAACTTATTATTTATCAAACCTCTGGCGACAAGACGAGCCCTGGGATAAGAACCAGGCACGCATAGGATGAAACCCCTTCGAACCCAGTAGAGAGGTGGCTGTCATATGGAACGTAGTGTGCAATTTGCCGATAGCACATTATACCATGGTCCCAAGAAGCTTGGGATCTGAGCCCAAGAAACTATGTCAAACGCTAGATCGCCATCGGTGAGCCCCTGGCGCCGGCTGACGCTCCCCGGCCTGAATCAGGGTCTGTGTTGCACGTTCCTCATAAAGATAGCCACGTATAGCTCTCGGCGCGCTGAAAGACGCGAGGGCTCCTTGTAGATGCTATGCTTAGCCCACGTGATTGGGTGGGTGTTCTGAAAGACCGTCTCATACCGCTGAGCACGATTTTCCGCTGGTGTCGCACGTTCCTACAGGCTTGTCGTGCCGGGCGATTGACCGCCAAGCTCCGTCTCTAGTGTACCTCACGATATTCATGCAGTGGCAAAAGGTGTCCTTCATCTCGAGAGTCGTATTCATGAATGGCTGGCTACTCGGCGGCAATGTCACACAACACGAATGCGACCGAGAGTGATGTCCAGATCAAGCAATTCCATTGTGTCCATCCATAACCGTTTTGGTATTTTCCGTACGCCATGACCATCAAAACCCTGTGCCGACCATGCTATCCCATAGAACTTCAAATCAGACCTCGCGAGACGATTAGACCTTGATGGCAGACTCAATAGCCTTCCTCTTCTTCTCCGTGCGCTTGTTGGCCTTGTCACCCATGATACCACCACCCCACTGGCGGCGAGAATTCTCAGTGTTGGCCATGTAGCCGTCCTTGACAGCGGAGACGAGCTTGGACAGCTCGCTCTTGTCCTCGGAGCGGACCTCGGTCAGGGCCAGGACAGCGGCGGTCTGGAGGCGATATTAGCGACCTGGGCATTTGAGATGTAGACGAGTTGTGTGAATCTTACCTTCTTGTGGACGACAGTTCCCAGACGGGCCTTGCCCTTGATGATGGCGTAGGGGACACCCATCTTGCGGCAGAGCGCGGGCAGGAAGATGACCAGCTCGATGGGGTCGACATCGTTGGGGATGAGGACCAGAGAAGCCTTCTTGTTCTCGATCAGGCCAACAACGTGGTTCAGACCGTACTTGGCAGCGTAGGGCTTCTTGGAGACGTCCTCCTTCTTTTTGCCCTCCTTGATGGCGGTAGCCTCCTTCAAAAGACGCTCCTTCTTCTCGGTCTTGGTCTCGGGGCGGTATTTGTTGAGGAGCTTGAAAGCCTGGGCAGCAGTGTTCTTGTCGAGGACCTGCTGGAACTGGGCGATCGCTGGCGGCACCTTGAGGCGCATGTTGAGGATCTTCTTTTGGCGCTGAAGGCGGACATACTCGGGCCACTTCACCATGCGGGAGACATTGCGCTTGGGCTGAATGTCCTGGCCGATACCGAAGTTGCGGGGACGCTTCTCAATGAGAGGGTTCTGCCATCACGCGGTGTAAGCAAGCAACCAAGGGGTCAGAGGGACCATTGGGGATATTTGGAACATACCTTGGGCGCCTTCTTGCCAGCCTTGGACTGGGGGAAGGGCGCAGGGGCCGCCTTCTTTCCGGACTTGGGAGGCTGTCATTGAGAAAGAAAGACATCAGCAAATGCTGTTCATTGACTGGTGGTCTTTCTTGAACTCTAGAGAGCTCAGCAGGAGGCATTTCTGCCATCGCTGCCGAAGCTCAAGCCAGATCATCGCCCGCGTCCTAAGGACAAGCGGGTGGAATTTGCATCTCGAACAAGCCGAGAGCGTTGGTCTATCGATCCATATCGATGATGAACATCATCGCGGGAAGCGAGATGCCATCGTACCAGGCATATCAGTCAGGTGCTTACCATTTTGAAGGAGTGGTGGGTGGGCGATTGCTTGTCGTTGACCCTCGAGAGAAACAGTTGGCTGTCGAAGAGAGGAGGAAAATCGAGAAGAAAGTTCGCGGGCCCGCAGCTGAGATTTTGAGAATGGTGGGCTCTTTTCGCACTAGTCCGTTCCTGGTGGTAGCGCAGATGGTCCAAGCTTCTAGCCACGTGATAACCCGAATGGAGGACGGTAGACTCATCCGAGGTCATCCTAGAATCGAACATTTCTAGCAATCGACTCGTCCCTGCAAAACCGTTTATTTCGGCACCCTGAGTATCTTGCAGCCATTCACACGCCAGATTGCAGAACCTCACGATCACAAGGCCTACCGGAGCTACCGCAAGGGTTCTCAGCGAGCCGGCTAAGAAGCCAAAGGGCGGATTTCAGCATATTCCTTCGCCACTTGACTGTATCTCTTCCATCAGACCATCTCGTTCTATTGAAGGAGCTTTATTTGGTCGTTGTTGTTGCTGTCGATCTTTGAGCGCCCTCAGCAGGATGCCACCGACGCCCTGCGTCCTCTGCAAGACGGAGCGGGCACTCATCAAACGGCCCAAAAACCACCAGAAGCTATGCAAGACATGCTTCATCACGATATTCGAAGATGAGGTCCACCACACCATCATCTCATCCAAACTGTTCCATCCCGGAGAGAGGGTCGCCATCGGAGCGTCGGGTGGCAAGGATTCTACGGTACTGGCCTCGGTCTTGAAGACGTTGAACGAGCGACACAACTATGGCTTGGACCTGATACTGCTCAGTATCGACGAGGGAATCAAAGGCTATCGAGACGACTCCCTAGAGACGGTCAAGCGAAATGCGGTCCAGTACGACATGCCTCTGAAAATCGTGGGATACGATGAGCTTTACGGTTGGACCATGGATCAGGTTGTCGAAACGATCGGGAAGAAAGGGAACTGCACATATTGCGGCGTTTTTCGGCGACAGGCTCTTGATCGCGGCTCAAAGATGCTGGAGATCAAGCACGTGGTGACGGGTCACAATGCGGACGATGTGGCGGAGACGGTGCTCATGAACCTGTTGAGAGGGGACCTGCCACGATTATCACGCGCTACGAGTATCGTCACTGGCGATTCGAACTCCGATGTCAAGCGGAGCAAGCCCCTGAAATACTCCTACGAGAAGGAGATCGTCTTGTATGCACACCATAAGAAGCTCGACTACTTCAGCACCGAGTGCATATACAGTCCCGAAGCTTTCCGTGGCAGTGCACGAAGCCTCATCAAAAATCTGGAGAAGGTTCGCCCGAGTGCAATCCTGGATATTGTGCGGAGCGGTGAGGACATGGCGAGACTGGTGCCGGGAAAGCAGCCAGACAAGTGTGCATGCAAGGGCAAGCCAGCCCCCGTCGAAGTTGCTCCGGAAGGCGAGGACATCGGCGGATGTGGGTCCGCTAATGGCCGCAGTTCAGGGAACGAGATGGCTGTGATGGAAGCCCAGCTGAAGACCAACGAGTCTCCCAACGGCCTTGAAACAGATGTCACTGCCGCCGTGCCTCTCAAGGTACGCAGAAAAGAAACCCAGAGCCTGCCAATACGCAATCCGCCGGGGGCAAAGAGACCAGTCACCAAACAAGTGATGGGAAAGTGCGAGAAGTGTGGCTACATGTCAAGCCAGGCAATGTGTCAGGCGTGCATGTTGTTGGAGGGATTGAACAAAAATAGACCACAGATACAGATATAACATCTGACTCCAGATGATGCGGTTGGGCACCTGTCCACTGTTGATGGAAGTTGAATTGCTGAGAAATGACTCTGAGCGATCCACACTGGCCGCTCTTGCATGTTCGTGGTTTTGATCTTTTCCGACTGCGACGCCATATCGGCGCCACGCAACTTTACCCTGTTCCCTCCGCCAGACGTGCCGCATGCCCATTGCATTATCCCGACAACATATCTGTCTGGTAGCAGACGTCTAGCAGACGCGCTTCTCCACCTAAAAAAGGAGCTGTTAATTCCAGTTCATGGAAAGGAAGGCGAGAGTCTGCATTCACGTACCCGCCAAGGGTTGTTCAGCTCGTAGCCTGCTGGTGCTACCGGGGTGTCTGACTGGCCCCGTAAGTTCCCGGTGAGTCTTCGGTCACGGTCCATCACTACAGCCAGGGCGTTAGCTCTCTTCCATCACACGCCGAAACAGTGGAAGAAACAAATGGGTATTGATGTCGGGGCTCGGGTGTCATCGTACTTTGCTGTGAACGTATTAGCCAGCCGTCAAGTCCGGGCACGTCAGGAGGTGGTCGGTACGTACTCTGTCCCACTGATCCAAGGAACGCCTTGGCCTCTTTTTGCCATTGGCATAGTATCTGATGTTGGAAAGTCCAGCGCCAGTGACGCCGAACATCTGTGTATTGGTTCAGCCCGAGTAGAGAGTGGAGGGTTGTGTCAGGCATCGCATACCGTGAGGCAGATGGCATAGGGAAGAAAGGTCTCGAAAGGGATAGGCATGGTGAATGATTGTCGAAGGAATGCCTGCTCAGACAATTAGAACAAGAAGCAAACAATGGTTCCTTGCCGGCATACTTGCCTCCTGTGGTTGGTTGGTTGGTAATAACAATTGTCGCGATTGCGAGAGGTCGGTGTCGTTCTGAGATGAAGTCAGAAGCAGTCCACTTGGGGCCGGCAACGGGAGAGCGGGTGGTTACATAAGCAAATCGGCAGCTTGAACCCTCCTCGCAAATGCACGGTCTCCACTGTCACAGACAATCCGCATCCTCCCTACGCAAAAGACACCACTACCTTCCGCCAGTCTCAAACGAAACATCAGACTTTCTCAAATCCTACGCGTCAAAGACATTCAAGAATACAATTCCTCCTTTACTTGGCCCTTAAAACACCAGTCACTCCTCAAAGAGCGCGTCTCATACAACCAAAACCCGTGGCAGGCGCATTTCGCGACATCCATGCGCCCAACAACGGCAACCCGTCGCAAACACAGTCATCTGACGACTGACAAGCTCCATTCCAATACATGAAAGCCTCTGCAACAAGATATTCTCGGGAATGAAGCTGGGCGCTGTGCCCATGTCTCTCTGGCCCTGAAAGGAGCGTGGCGCAAGAGGTGACTTGCACCCTGAGCTAGCCAGGAAGCTTGGCCTTGAACAAGCTTGGCTCGTACAACGCGCGCCTCGATCCGATCATGTCCAAGATGGGTGCTCTGACCAGTGCTCAACAAACAATGGAGGAGGAACTCCAACAAAGCGTGCGCGAGAGCGAGGAGAATGCTGGCTACGATTCCGAGGACGACGCACCTGCCGACGAGGACATGGACGCGGAGGGTGAAGAATACGATGATGCAGAGGTTGAGGAGGACGCAGAAGGTGAAGAAGACGTAGACGCTGAGGGGGAAGAGATTGAAGAAAATATCGAGGGTGAAGACGAGGACGATGAACAAGAGGCTGAGAGCGCTGAAGATTCTGAGGAGGGCAGTGACGAGGACGCCGAGGCCGAGGACGAAGACAATTACGACGATGCCGAGGGCGAACCCGACGATGAAGACCAGCCAGTGGCCCGGAAAGGCAAAGAAATACCAAGTGAAGGCGAAGGGGAAGAGGAGGAGGATGAAGAAGGCGTCGGTGCTGTTAAGCTCAGGCCCGGCGAGACTGATGATGAGGAAGAGAGTGAGGCCAGCGAGGGCGAAGGTGAGGGTGATGGTGAGGGAGAATCATTCCATGCTGAGAGCGACGCAGCCTCAGAAGAGGCTGACTGGGACGAAGCTGTTGAGAATGATGAAGAGGAAGAGGGTGACGAGTCGGAGGCTGATCCCATCCCTGTCTGCATGTTCTGCAAGCAAGATGAGGAAAACGATCCATTTGAGGAATTCGAGTCCTTCTTGGCTTGCACAGGGTGTGGTGATGGCGGTAAGTAGGACGCGAACAACAACAAGACTCAACGTCCATCTGCTAACGTGTGAACACAGCACACCAGCAATGTGCTCGCCAGAACAAGGCTCTCAAGGGCAAGCAAAGTGAGTTGATGCCTCTTGCTTATTCTTCAAAGCTCAATGCTGATAGATTACAGCCTCTAAGACATGGACATGTCCCGAGTGTGTGGACACATCAGAAGCAGACGATGAAGATGGTGAAGAGGTCGAAGATGAAGAAGAAGACGGCCTGGACCTCAAGGGCATTGTCAACGCCAATTCACCGCCAGCAACCAGGAGAGCTACAGCACCCAAACTCGCACGTGACCTCCTTCCATCCCAGCGGGGAGCTGTGAAGCCAGATTCACATTCCATGTTCAATCAACTGGTACTTGACGATGACCCTATGGACGGGTCTCGCGTACTTAGGAAGCGAAAAACTTCATCCATCGCCGACGAAGAGCTTATGGAAACCCTCCAAAAACGACGCAAGGGCACTGATGACACCTCCAGCATTGACGACACTGTGGTGACAAATGGCGTTGAAGAGGAGGACAGTCGACCACGATCAGCGCGATCTCTACGTCTCAAGATTCCAACCAACAAGACAAACAAGGCTGCTGCTATCACCAAGAGGACACGTTCGAAGCTCATCGTTCGATTCCGTGTCGCGCCAGCAGAACTCAAGAAGATACTGTCAAAGAAGCCCAAACCGTCGAAGCGCGGCGGACGACGAGCGGCTGGCCCGCGATCATCACGAACGGGCGCCTCGCGTGGCGGTAGGCGTGCAGCTACACCCCTCGCGCCCCCGTTCGCATCAGGCTTGTCACAGCCTTTCTACTCCTTTTTCGACAAGGACATGGACGACAAAGGCAAACCTTACGGCGGAATTCTCAACGAGGCCGAAGCCGACACATCCAAGACTCTGCCCACCGCGGAGGACCGCCGCCGATTCGACGAAGCTAAGCAAAAAGCCGAAGAGGACTGGAAAGAACGGCTCCTGCAAATGCAAGCGGAGATTGAAGCACCAGTGCGTAAGTCCAAGAAGTCAGCAGGGCCTGCAAGTCAGATTGAGTGCATCGAGTTTGGCGGGTGGGAGATCGACACATGGTACGCAGCACCTTACCCGGAAGAGTACAGTCGAAATCGCGTACTCTTCATCTGCGAGTTCTGCCTCAAGTACATGAACTCGGACTATGTCGCTTGGCGACACAAGCTTAAGTGTCCGGCCAAGCACCCTCCTGGTGACGAAATATACCGGAGCGGGTCTATTTCAGTCTTTGAAGTGGACGGACGCAAAAATCCCGTTTACTGCCAGAACCTCTGTCTGCTGGCGAAGCTATTTCTGGGTTCGAAGACGCTCTACTATGACGTGGAGCCATTCTTGTTCTACGTCCTCTGCGAGTACGACGATCTTGGCTATCATTTTGTCGGATACTTCTCCAAGGAGAAACGAGCTAGCAGTCAAAACAACGTCTCGTGTATTCTGACACTTCCGATACACCAGCGGAAAGGATATGGCAACCTTCTGATCGACTTTTCCTATCTCCTTACCAGGGTTGAGGGCAAGTGTGGATCGCCAGAGAAGCCATTGTCCGACATGGGATTGGTGTCATACCGGAACTACTGGCGCTTGATCATGTGCCGCTACCTAATGTCCCGAATCTCCGAGGACAGACGCGAGAAGAAAGGGTTGAGTATCAAGGAGATCTCCGACGATACTGGCATGACTGCTGACGATGTCATCTCGGCCTTGGAAGGACTGAGGTGTCTCGTCCGCGACCCTCAGACCCAGCTCTACGCGTTTCGAGTTGATGTCGAGTTCTGCAAGCAGTACGTCGCCAAGTGGGAATCCAAGAACTATGTGCAGCTCGAACCCAACGCGCTTACTTGGACACCTTACGTTATGGGACGCAGCAACGCCACCAATTTTGAGCTCGCGCCAGCCATGCATGCCATCGCTCCGAGGGAAGAGGATGAAGAGCAGAAGGCGACAGAGCTCGTGATTGCGGAGGTTGTGGAAGAGAACGGCGAGACGGTGCAGGTTCCAATCGAAGCGAATGGAGCTGCTCAGATGGTCCAAGACGAAGCCGATGCTGATGGGACTATTCTTGAGTCCACTGAACCGAACGAGACTGGCGCCGGACAAGTTGGAGTTGATGCGGCGGCACTCGTGGCGGAAGTTCAGGCCACCGAGGTCGGAGCTGAGGCACCTCCCGCTGGGACAGGCGTACATGCCCAAGAGACGGACCAGCCTGTTGCGAATGGAGAGCTTGTCGAGCATGACACAACTCATGAGCAGCCCAAGGCCAATCCTGAGGAGGACAAGGAAAACTCTTGGCTGTCGGCTTACAAAGACATTCCGCCCACGCGCTTCGCCGTGTATCCTCCTGTTCACGGGGGAAGGCGCTTGCCGACGCGCCCTCCTGCGACTCCCAGACCACCAGTGTCCCGGATTGCCAGTGCGTCACGGCCCAAAGCCAGGCGCTCGGCCGCTCGTTCATCTGCCAGGCCAAAGGCTCGGAGTAACTCCTCGCGCAACCGTAAGCCCGGCGGTACGGGGCGTGGACCAGGGAGATGGCCTAAAGGCACGAAGAAGAGCGACTATGGCAACGCAGACAGCGGCCCCGGCCTTCCTCCGGCGTGGCTGGAGAAGCAGCAGCGCGCGGCGGCGACTGTGGCTACTGAGTCCAAGGGGCCGGTGTCTAAGACGAAGGAGCATGGAGACGATGTTGATGCCGATGCCATGCAGGACAAAGAAGAGCCTATCTTGCCCCAAGGCAAGAGTCCGCGCAAGGTGAATGGCAACGGCAGGTCCTCCGCTCGAAGCAGCAGGAGTGCCGGTGCTGCGGACGAGGATACTATCATGCAGGATGCAGAGGCTGTGGAGGTATGAGCACATCACGGCATGGCGGGTAATGAGGGACTGTTCTTGGGTGGGGAGCTTGGGCTTATTGGGTGATTTTGCTAGCAAGGCGTACGGCATTATTGGTTGGTGCGCAGTGCTACTAGGACTGGAGGCACCTCAGGTGTCAAGGATACCATTATCGGATCGGGGTTGCGGTGAAACCTTAGAATCAAGGCTCAGAGCTTCGCATCAGTATCTCGTAACTGGAGACGTCTTACTACCACGACCTGGGAACTTTGTGCCCCAATGCGGCAAATGTCTTGAATTCAGCCGTGAAGAGTCCCAAATCCCAATCGCAAATGTTGGCACCATGTGCCCAACCAATTTAGAATGGCGGAGAGAGGACAGCCGTGTTCTGCCCATGCTCAGCTGGCCATGATCAAACAGTTCTTTGTTGCAGTGTGAAAGTCAGATAGCATAGGGCATTGAGAACGACAGCTCAACAGCGTTTCAGGGAGTGGCCTTGGATGATGTCAAGTTATGGGGTCCATCAATCCCGGCAAGCGCTAGCTCTGCTCGCCCGGCTCCGCTCTCGTACTGTATCCCAGCTTCGTTCCAAGTTCAGGCGCAGGCGCAGGGGCCCGTCTCCGTCTTTGGGCGAGCCCTGAATTTTGTACTCATGTGAATCCAGCCAGGCCCTTTTAATTTCTTCAACAAACTCCTCACCTTCGTCGACTCACTGTGTGCATACCTCCAGCATAAGACAAGACGGCTGTCATCCTAGAGCCGGCGTCTCCTTTTTGGACATTGATACACGGCGCCCTACGGATATCGCAGCATCCATCAGCAATCAGCAGCCGAGAGTGCCCTGGTTTCTGGCTGCGGTAATTCCAGGACCTGGACTTTTTTGGTCTGGAAGCGAACCAACGGCTCCCAATTTCCCGCCTTGCGCTCCGTTACCTTGCACAGCACATCATTGCTCCGTCACAGACCATCAACCGACTTATCGAGACCTCCCGACGAACCCCCTGACTGACGTCGCATTTCTCGCACCCACCCTTCCTCTTCATTCAACCTCGACGAGTTCACCCTCGACGACCTATCATCAACTACAAGCCGGCCTCACCACAACACTCGCTAGATCGGACCATCAACCGTCGAAGAAGTGAGAGAGCAGGGCGCAAGTCTTGGATGAGCACTAGGGCGCTGATATTGCAGTGCCGAGCACGCATCAGAAGGCTGTGGCTCGCCACTACACCTTGACACGCGCAACGCCCAGCCCAGCCCAGCCCATTACGCAACGCTACCTCTTCACCTGACTCCTCCGATCACTCCGCCGGCCGACGACACTCGCTGTCACTACTGCCGCCAGACGTGACCGTACCGGCAGTCACTGGCTGTCGACTTCATTCGCATATTTAAACGAAATCCAACATTCTTCAATCCTCCCCGATTGACCCTACACACCACAACCGTCAAGATGTCGAAGATAGTACGGAGCGTCAAGAATGTCACCAAGGGATATTCAAGTGTCCAGGTGAAGGTGCGCGAGGGTACGTCGACCAGAAGCGTGTGATGAGGTGGTCCAGATAGGACCGTAAATTCTTGTGAATCGCAGGCTGACTTCATCCTGCAGCAACGAGCAATGACCCATGGGGTCCGACAGGGACCCAGATGGCCGAGATCGCCCAGCTGAGCTACAACTCGTACGTCGCCCGCACGTTGACATGGCGACGAGACGATGATGCTGATGAGGCCACTTTCTAGATCGACCGAATTCTACGAAATCATGGACATGCTGGACAAGAGGCTGAACGACAAGGGCAAGAACTGGCGGCACGTATTGAAAGCGCTGAAGGTGTTGGACTACTGTCTGCACGAGGGCTCCGAGCTTGTCGTCACCTGGGGAAAGCAAAACATCTACATCATCAAGACCCTCCGAGAGTTCATGTACATTGATGAGGAGGGCAGAGACGTGGGCCAGAACAGTGAGGATTTACACTGAGCGCGCTGCGACGGCAATCCATATACTAACACGGCTGCAGTCCGGGTCGCCGCAAAGGAATTGACGTCGCTACTACTGGACGAGGAACGCCTGCGAAGCGAACGAACCGACCGAAGAAAGTGGAAGTCTCGCGTCACCGGCCTCGACGAATATGGCCCGACTGTGCCTGCAGAGCCTTCGCAGCGACGCCGACGCGAACGTCCGGACGAAGATGACGCCGAGTACCGATTGGCGATCGAGGCCAGCAAGCGTCAGGAAGAAGAGGACCGTAGAAAGCGCCAAGGTCACCGGGACGACGGCGAGGAAGATGATCTTGCGAAGGCTATCAAGTTGAGCAAGGAGGAGGAGGAGGCACGCCGGCGGCAATTGGAAGACATGAACGCCCAGTCTCTATTCGACGACACCCCGACACAGCCTCAGCAGACAGGCTGGAATCAGGGTTACCAGCAGGGGAGCGGAGTGGACTGGCTGGGAAATCCGATTGAACAGAACCAAATGCAGCCTCAGCCGACCGGATTCATGCCTAACGCCTATACCGGCTTCGGGGGTCAACCTACGGGGTTCCAGCAGAACGGTTTCTCGAACGGCTTTGGCCAGCAGGGTTTCGATCCGTATGGTCAGAACCTGCAGCCGCAACAGACTTTCCAGCCTCAAGCTACGGGCTACAATCCATACGCCCAGCAACTTCAGCCTCAGCAGACAGAATCGCCGGTACAGCCTGGAAGCAACAACCCGTGGGCGACCAACAACAACAACCAGAACCAGAATTTTTCTTCACTGGCGCCAATGAAGACAGGTTCGAACAACCCGTTCGCTCAGCAGCAACCTCGACCGCAACCCACCAAGATGCCGTCACTGTCGGTTCTGAACCCCCTACCGGAGCAAAAGACCTTGTCAAGTTTCCGGCCGCAGACGGCGTTCACGCCTCCACCTCAGCCGATGTCGACGCAGCCACAGCAGCCACAAAAGGAGCTCAGCGAGCACGAGGCCAAACTCAACGCGCTGCTTGCCGGTGGCGAGGGCCAGGACACATTCGGAAATGTCGGTCAAACTCGTATCCCCGCACAGCACACCGCTCCAGGAACGTTCGTCAACAGCGCTGGAGCCGGCCTGAACAAGATGACTGCAGAGGCCACCGGCAACAACCCCTTCCTGAGGCAACAGTTCACTGGCATGCCGAGCGTGTCATACGGAGCTTCTGGTCCGTCTGGTATGAACGGCGGATTTGGGCAGAGCTCAAGCAACCCGTTTGGAGCGCGGCCGCAGCAGCAGCAGGGCAATCAGGGTGACCTGATCCAGTTTTAGGCTTTGATATGCAAGGCAGTAGCTGCCAGGGAGGATGACGAAGTGGCCTTGGTAATTCGTCCTTAAGTCTGTGTGTGTGGTCTGGTCTTGTCTAGGCTAGGGTCTTGTGGTCGTAGGTGCGCAAAGTTCTCAAAAAAAAAGCCATTCCTGGGTGGAGCATGCTTTCTTGAATGGAAGGTCTATTTCTTGATTCCTTTCTCTGAAGACTACTCAATATATCCCACTGGAGGTCCCTAGGTAGCATTAAGCCATTATTCTTTTTGTTTGGTGTCGACGAGGAACATTCACACTCTGATTGTCTCGCGTCATGCACAGTGCTGTCCCAGATATGCTCCAGTTATGCCTACAATTGCCTCCACACTCTAGACCATGTGCCTGCTTCTCTCACGGATGCCTACTTGTGATTTGAAATGTGAGCCCTATTGACTCAGTATTTCAGTACATGACGACCTGGACATTGTTCACATTGTGGCTGCAAGGCAGATTTTCAACAATAGGAGATGGATCAAATTGGGGGGGATTAGTCAGAAGAATGGACTAGGCTGTAAGCGGACAAGCCTCTGGTGTGGAGTCAGGCCCCAGCCAATAGTGGGAGGCAGGCCTGCACCTCACCAGGCCACCTCCGCCCCCAGCTTGCCTCCTAACCACCGAGTTCCTCTTGAGCAACGAGTGTGAGAGCCAGGGAAGCTTCCACTTTACTGCAACTGCTGCCAACCTCGACCCCATCCTTGTGCGATGACTTTCTCATGAGTTGATTTCCTTGTTAATTCATTGTGGGCGAGTTTCAGCATTTTCCTTCTGTCCTTTCACGCTTTCAAGGGACAGCCTCTTTTCTTTCTGTTGGCGGGCAACGGCAATCTCCAGATATTCAACGGGGAAAAAAAAATCCAACCAACGCAACCCAATCTCACCCTTCTCACCCCGAATCGAAGCTCGACCCGTCCGTCGCGGTAGCCACACGCGACTTCACGACTTCTTCAACGAGCCTTCCCAATTCACCATACCAATACGATCACTGATCGCATCGAAACCGTACTACTTGCGCGACACCCTCCCCCCGACGCGTTGGGCGCGCGACTTTACCATCGCGCAATTCAGCCCCCTTCGCCGGCGCATCCTCTTAACCCACGCCTCTTGACGTCCCCACGCGAACGCGACCAGCTTCGAAGATGTCTTTCGGCGGTGGCTTTGGCGGCTTCGGCCAGCAGAACAATACCTCCAACACGGGCGGTGGCTTCGGCGGCTTTGGTGCCAACAACAACACAACCTCTGGTAAGTCCCAAGACCCTCGACCTTGTCTCCTCGTCCTCGCGCTCCTCCGCTTGGTTTCCTATGTCCTGTGCTTTCCCTATGTCTTCCACGGCGCGCCAAGCCTTCCATCAACCAGCAGCAACCCACCCTTGGCTGACATGATGTCCCCAACTTCCAGCCTTCGGACAGTCCTCCACACCCGCGTTTGGATCGACAAATACCAATACTGGAAGCGGCCTTTTTGGCGGCTCTTCAGGCGGTGGTTTTGGCAGCAACACAGGCGGTATGATATGTCACTTTTCCTTGAACAAAGCGAGTGCGATGTTTCAGCGGTGGACTGGGGCGTGCAGACCGCCTCGCGACATGTGGTGGGAATGCGCCAGCAGCATCGCACAGAGCTGCCTGCAGTCCGTGTTCCGCTGCCTTTATTCCTCGTTTCGAAGCGCATTTACATCGTACCAGGTGTATTTCAGCACCACCTCGACTCGGTGTCGCTGACATTCATCTCGATCTAGGATTCGGAGCAACATCCAACAACGCCTTTGGTGCCCCTAAGCCAGGCTTTGGTGCGCCAGCTACTACATCGTCAGGTACAGGCCTCTTCGGCTCGAGCACTGCAACGACAGGTAGCGCGTTCGGCGGCGGCGGTGGTGGCTTCGGCAGCAACAACAATACCACGTCTACCGGATTTGGTGGTTCGGGCGGTGGAATGTTCGGTGCTCAGAATAAACCTGCGTTCGGCGCAACGAACACTGCGACCACAGGCACTGGGGGCTTATTCGGCAGCAACCCGACTCCGTTCGGCAGCACTGGTGGCGCTTTTGGCTCGACGACCACAACTGCTATCGGTGGAGCTGTGCCCGACCCTCCTGGAACCGGCGTTGCTCCTTTTCAACCATGGCAGGAGAAGGAGGGCGCGGGCCCTGCGCAGAATGCGTTTCAGAACATCTTGTTCCAGGAGCCATACAAGAAGTACTCCACCGAGGAGTTGAGGCTGGTGGACTATGCTCAGGGCCGTCAGTTCGGCACCGGCCAAAGCGGTGGTGCGGGTGCCTTTGGTGCCACTTCTGGTTTCGGAAGCACAGGGTTTGGGAATACAACTCAGAACACTAGCTTTGGGAACAGCAACACAACGGGAGGTCTGTTTGGCAGCAACAATAACACTACGTCCACCGGCTTCGGAAACACTGGCACGACCGCGAATAATACCAGTACCGCGTTTGGCGGTGGTCTGTTCGGAAACCAGAACAAGCCTGCTACGACTGGTCTGTTTGGCGGCTCGGCAACGTCGCAGCCGGCTCAAACTGGTGGCCTCTTCTCGGGCAATACTGGAGGTGCCTTTGGCAACACTGGTACGACGAGTGCATTCGGCAACAACACGTCCTCCAATACTGGCGGTGGTCTATTTGGCAGCCAGAACAAACCGGCTGCAGGCGCCTTCGGCAGCAGCTTCGGACCCACAAACACCCAAAGCAACACCTTTGGAAATACCGGAACGAGTGGATTTGGCAATACTGCCAGCAACACGGGTACCGGAGGTGGCTTGTTTGGGAACCAGAATCAGGGCAGCAGTACGGGCGGCGGTCTGTTTGGATCAACAAATAACCAGCAGCAGCAGCAGCAGCAGCAGCAGAACCAGACCGGCGGTTTCCCCTCTTTTGGAGCCCAGAACAACCAGCAACAGCAGCAGCAAGGCGGCGGTCTGTTTGGTGCAAAGCCGGCAGCGACTGGTGGAGGTCTCTTCGGTAGTACCAACAACCAGTCGGGCACCGGCACAGGTGGTGGTCTCTTTGGATCGGGTGCTTCTGCCAGTCCCTTTGGTGGAACAAACAATCAACAACAACAGCAGCAAGGCGGAGGTCTTTTCGGCGCAAAACCGGCGGCACCCGGTGGAGGTCTCTTTGGAAATACGCAGCAACAGACAGGTCAGACTGGTGGAGGTCTTTTCGGTGGCCTAGGTGGGAATACCCAGCAACAGCAACAGCCGGCCTCTAACTCTTTATTCGGCGGCCAGACTCAGCAGAAGCCCTCTCTCTTCGGCGCTCCGGCTCAGTCGACTGGTGGTGGTGGTCTTTTCGGTGGGCAGCAGCAGCAGCAGCAGCAGCAGCCGACCAACGGCCTCTTCGGGGGCAACCAGTCCCAGCAGCCGCAGCAGAACTCACTCCTCGGCAGCTCTCTGTTCAACAACTCTCAGAATGCGCAGTCTACCCCACAGTCACTCACTGCCAGCATTGGCGATGTCAATGCGTTCGGCACTCCCTCACTCTTTGCGGGTCTTGGAACCAACGAGGTGCAGAATCCCGGCCCCCTTGCGACCCCCTTGTCGTCAAAGAACAAGCAGCCTCGCAAGAACTCGATCTTGCCCATGTGGAAGCTCAATCCCGGGTCAGGCTCGAAGTTCGTCACACCAGTCAAGAGAGGGTTTGGCTTCTCGTACAGCACTTACGGGTCTCCGGTCACCCCTTCGAGCAACGGCAGCACTCCTGGGACCTTTGGACAGAGCTTACTAGGCACTGGCAACCTGAATAGGTCTCTCAGCAAGAGCTTTTCCTCCAGCAACCTTCGCAGAAGCATCAACGCCGAGGACAGCATCCTTTCGCCGGGCTCATTCTCCGCCAGCATGGGACCCCGTCCCTATGGCAGTGGTCGCTTTAATAAGTTGACAGTTGATAAGTCTCTTCGCGTTGATCTGTTCTCTCCGATTTCGAAGGAGAAGGCCTCCGAATCGCCAAATGGCCCTCGCAAGCTTCCTAAGAGGGTCAGCTTTGACACCAGCAATGTTGATTCTCCGGGCACTGTCTCAGGCGAATCACCGGCCGGACCCGTGACTGATCTGGGATACATTCGCTCCAGTAACAATGATGCCTCTCATACCAACGGCGTCATTTCTGAGAGTCCAGATGCAACGCCCGAGATGCAACAAGTCAGAGGAAACGAGCTTGCTGTCGTGCCTGAGGAGTCGTCTCCGGCCAATAGCTCGTCTGCAGGCCCGGCCGGCGCACCGAGCAAGGGAGCTGGAAAGTACTGGACGTCACCCACCAAGGAGGAACTTCAGAAGATGAATCGCGTGCAGCTTTCCCAGGTTTCCGACTTCACCGTGGGCCGGGAGAACGTGGGTCATGTTAGGTTCAAGACTCCTGTTGACCTGACCAACATTGACATCGATAAGATTCCTGGTGGGATTGTGGTTCTAGACACTCGGTCTTGCACGGTCTACCCAGACAACGTGAAGAAGGCTCCCATGGGCAAGGGTTTGAATGTGCCGTCCGAGATATCCTTGCTGTATTCTTGGCCACGAAACATGGACAAGAAGACCGGTCTTCCTATCAAGAGTGGTCGTTACCTCGAGAAGCACATTCGCAAACTGCAAAGCAGCCCAGACACCACTTTCGTCTCCTACAACCCGGATGACGGCAACTGGACTTTCACCGTCGAGCACTTCACTACATATGGGCTCGACTACGATGATGACGACACAGATGGGGAGACCCTCGGTGACATCACTGTCGACGACGTAGCTCTCCCAGTGCCACCCCAGCCGTCCAGGGAGAAGGGCAATACCTCGCCTCCCGAAGATCCGGAAGACACTTTCGAGTTCAGGCGTAAGCGTCGAGCCCTGCCAGGCGCCTTCGACTACACAGGCGCCGTGTCTGAGGACGAGGAAGAGATGGCTGATACCTACCAGCAGTCTTTTTTATCTGATCGCTCCGCGGGTTCTGCGTCCCAAGCCCTAGTGGCACAAGAAGATGAGGAAATGGACGTTGAACATGCTCTGCCCGAGGAACAAGCCGCGAGTGCTTACCTCGGGTATCATCAAGCCGCGGAGCCAGAATTCGACTCGCCCTACCACGGATCGATGGTTGAATACCAGGAGACACCTGGCGGCATCATGAGGGCCAGGATGCAAGCCATCAAGGGAGCGAACACTCCTTTGAGGATCCAGGTCGCCGACGGGGACGACTGGACAGATATGCTACAAAAGACCATCAATCCTCAAACGCGTGATCGGGCTGCCCTGAAGGCGGTCAACGAGGAAGCAACCTATGAGGCGCTCAAGGAGAGCATACGAGAGGAGGACTCACCTGCAAAACCTAAGATTGTGTCGGATGGTCGCGGTTTTGCAACGAGCATTGACCTCATGAATTCGCTGTTTGAGAAGCCGAAGGCGCCGGCCAGATCTACTGCGCCGGTTCAGATCCCGACTTCTGGTTTCAAGGTCGGTGCTTTACCTGTCTATTGAGTTGCATACACAGTGGGGCGAGACGTGTGTGTTTGTATTTATCCAAGCGCACTGTTCCAATAAATCGATCTCATACTAAGATTTCTTTCTTTCTTTTAGTGGCATTACAAGAGACAAGACACCGCCGATGAAGAGATGGACTCGAATGATCGGGCATACCACGACTCAATGCGCCCGAGCTGGGGTCCCGATGGTACTCTGGTTCTCGCAACGACCCCAAAGGTCTTGTCGCGATCATCTAGACGAGCGGTCGAGAAGGATGGCATCATATCGATGAGTCGGCTAAGCATCGTTTCCGAGAACCGCGATGTTCGATTCGCAAAGTTCGCCAACGGGTCCTCGGCCAAGGCACTCGCCGACCAGATCTCCTTAACCCATATCAACGTTGCCAACAATGTGCCCACCGTTGGCCTGGGTTCAGTCAACTCCTTAACAGCCTTCTTTCACGGCCAGGATTTGAAGAACCCCGCGAACGCCCACGAGAAGATGGTCTGGGAGCTTGCAAGCATCTTATTCGACCAAGTCATCGATGCGCAGGGGCGGCCAGTTGCACCATCAGGTCTTCGACAGGCTCGTCGCCGGAAGCTTTCGTCGTTCTGGCAGGGACTCGTTGAAGAGGCCGCCAATCGTGATGTCGGCATGGCACGCACTTCGGAGGATAAGGCTATCGCAGCTTTGTCTGGTCACCGCGTTCCCGACGCTTGCAAGCATCTTCTTGATGGCAAGAACTTTCGCCTTGCGGCTCTTGTCTCGCTTATTGGCACGAGCGATCAAATGATGCAGGACATGCGGGAGCAGGTCAAGGAGTGGCGCGAGAACAACGTGCTCTCTGAGTTCACTGATCCGCTTCGCGCGATCTATGAGCTCCTCGGTGGCAACGTCTCTGTCGTCGAAGGGAGGAAGGGCGCCATGGAGAACCGCATGGACTCATTCGTCATTTCTGACAAGTTCGGTATGGACTGGAGACAGGCGTTTGGCCTCCGTCTGTGGTACGCCATTTCGTCCAAGGATGGCGTCGTTGAGGCTATCCAGGCCTTTGAGGAGGATCTCAAGCAAGATAGGGAGAGCGCTCCTACGCCGTGGTTCGCAGAACAGGGCATACACACCTTGTGGGAGGACCCTGACCTTGACAAACGTGAAGACCTGTTGTGGGGACTTCTCAAGCTATACGCCGATAAGAATGCCGACCTTGCTGACGTCCTTCGACCCGAGAATTCGCAATTGTCGCCCCTGGATTTCCGCTTGTGCTGGCAGCTAGGACAGGCTCTGATCAACACCGGGACGGTCGACTTCGGCGAAGACGCCAGTGACAAGGCGGACGCTACTACCCTATCATTCGCTTCTCAACTCACCAGCGAGGGCAACTGGCTCGAAGCCGTATTTGTGCTCCTCCATCTCACCAACTCAGCCGCTCGCAGCAAGGCGATCCGGGAGCAGCTGGCCCATCACGCGCACGTGATCGGCAGCGAGACGAGCGAGGATTTCATCACGCTCACTCAGACCTTCAAGGTGCCCACCACCTGGGTGTGGCAGGCCAAGGCGCTCTTTGAGCGCGCTGTCAGGAAGGACGCCAAGTCCGAAGTCGTCTACCTCCTCCGCGCGGCCTCGTACGGCGAGGCGCACAAGACCTTTGTCAAGCAGGTTGCCCCGCGGGCCATCATCGAACGCGATTATGAGGGACTGTGGGAGATGCTGGCGCAGTTTGCGGGCGCGGAGAGCTCAATTCCCGATTGGAACCTTGGCGGCAGGATCTACGCGGAGTTCCTCAAGGTCATACAGCACGTGCAGCAGGGCAAGGCGAGCGAGGTCCCGCAGAGCGCTGTCAATAATCTAATGACCGGCCTGCCGGCTATGCACGAGAGTGTCCAGGTCCGCGGCGACGCGGACGTCATTGCTGTTGCGGCTGTCGCGGATATGGCGAATGTTGTGGCCAAGGTCGTGGTCGAACTGTCAAAGGCGAAGCAGGTGAGTTTATGTGACCCCGCCACCGCGACGACTGTGGATGCAAGACTGACCGGTATTTTGCAGACACAATTTTCCAAGGTGCTCAACCTACCGCTCACAGAGGATGCCTACCTAAAATACTCGAATGAGTTGTCGCTTAGGTACTTCCAGGAGGTCATGGCTGGGCGTTGAGCGTTTGAGAAAAAGCGCTGGGAGGCGTAGATTGACAGGGATGAGAGACCATTGCAATGGCAAAAGTCAAGATTGGTTTGGCATAAGGGCAGATGAACGCATGGTCACACATCTTTCAGACCATTTTTGAGAGCGTTCATGGAACTCTGGCATCATTATAGGAGATGGAAAAACAAGGAATCATACGGGAGGCGGTGGAGCTCGATTGGGCTTCGAGAGAGAGTTGCCATAACCTGAGAAAGGTTCATGACAGGTTAAAAACTGACTCTGCATGTATTCGGCAAGACGGGACTTGCCCTCTGTTAGATTTAGATAGCACTGAACAAGCTTAATGCCCAACCCTCCGAATCATGATCCTCAATGTGTGACTTTCTTGATGATCTCGTCCACTGTACATTCTCCTAGAGAAAGTCATTTTCTTTTCACAGGACTAATCACCAATGGGGCTCACTGGGTTGTGACAGTCTCATTGAGGCTCGATCAGCATCGCAGATGAGCTCCTCGAAGCCCAAGTATGTCAAATGATGGCATAACCAACTATCAGGCCAGTGTGACCTATTCCAAAACGCCATTGCTCCATTTGAAGATACAGACGCTTCGCCTGACCAACACGGGCTCCTTTTCTGTAATACAAGAATAGAACGTTCCTCTTCCGAGGTAGGACAGTGTAGCCTCACGTTCGAAGTCAACAGGTTCTTCTCAAGGCACAACTTCAACTTTCGAGCCGTCAACCCCGTCTCTCAGACTCATCCTAACCCTGACGGGCTCTCCGGCCACAGGCTCCAGGATATGCACTGGCATGATGTAGTCATCAAACTCGGGCACCTTGATCTCCTTGCCATCTGTACTGTCAATCTCAAACCGCATCACCACACACGCCACAAACCCCAAGATCTCCCCCGTCGCGAAGTACCGACCTGGACAAATGGTACGTCCACCACCGAAACCGCGAAACGCCGCCGGGTGGACATTCTTGCCTTCCACAGATCCCTTGTCTTTGCCATTCCCATCGAGCTTTGACGACGGCAGATGACGTCCAGGGACAAAGTCATCCACATCGCCGCCCCAGATGCGCCTGTCAGAATGCATCACTCCGCCGGCTATCTGAACGACGCTTCCCCTGCGCAGGAAGAACTCCCGGCCATCTGCGGCCGTGGTGACGAACATGTCCTCTTTCACGAGCCGCGTGGAAAAGTTGTTCGATCCCAGCCTGAGCACCTCCCGGTACACGGCCCACAGCGTCGGACAAGCCTGGAAGTTGTCCTTCTTGAGCGCGCCGAGGCTCAACGTACGGCTTGCGCCCGTCAGCTCCACCACACTGCCCAGTTCAGACCGGACGGCGTCTCGGAGCCGCGGGTCGGAGAAGATGCGCAGCAGCGTCCAGAACGTCGTCGTGGCCGTGTTCACGATGCCCGCGAACAAGAAGCTCAGCTCCGACCTCGCGATGCCGTCGACGCCGAAGCCGTGCGACCGGGCGATGACGATGCGCTTGCGGACGATCTCGGACGCGCCCCTGCCCTTCTCGCAGTCGGTCGGCACGTAGTGACCGGATGCGACGTACTCCCTGAACGCCGCGACGAGCTTCTCCCTGCCGCGGTAGGCCCTGCGGGCCGTGAGCGAGGGGAGGATGCCGATGAGCAGCTGCCCGAGCCCGTGGTCCCAGTCGAAGAAGGCCCGCTCGAGGTCCAATTCCGGATGCGCGGCAAGGGGATTTTGAAGGCCATAGAGGAGACGAGCGGAGGCGTGGGCAACCATGTGACGCACCCAGGGGAGGAGCTCCTCCAGGCCGCCCTCCCCTCCCGCCCCGTCTCCGCCCGCGGCCAGCCTCGTGTCGGCGTATGCGTCCAGCTCCTGCGCCAGCTCGCGGACCGAATCCACCGTCAGCTCCTCGAGCAGCGGGCCCGGGCCCAGGCACCCGACCATCTGCTCGTGGAGCTCGTCCAGGAAGCCCGCCGGCCCTGCCTCCCCGGAACTCTCAAGGCCCAGGTCCAGGATCCTCTTGGTATCGCCGTCGAGCCCCATGATCCGCTGCACCACGTGCCTGGAGACTATTAGCATGCGGGAACGGAGCACAAAGTAACTTTGGGATCCGTAACAGCAGGAAAGGGATGCCTACGGCAGGAGCGCGTTGAAGTCGAGCTGCCTCGTCGGCCTGCGCTGGATGGCGGCCGCGAGGGCGGGCGAGGTGACGACGTACAGTCTGGAGAAGGGCACGACCATGGTGAAAACGGGGAGGTCCGGGCGAGAGAGGCCCAGGGTGCGGATGTAGTGGCCGCCCTGGAGGACCATGGAGATGAGGTGGCCTAGGTAGGGGATCGGGGGCCATGGTCGCACGATGGGTGGTTCGTTTGGGTGTGATTTCTGGAGCGAGAGGTACGTCCAGGTGAGTAGAGAGGTGAGCACCAGGAGGAGGATGGTTGCGGATATAGCGGACGGCGGCCACGTCCAAGCCCAGAAGCTGGCGAGTTCCATGGTGAAAGATGAGCCGTACTATGACATTGTGTCAGAGAGGTGTACTTCGGCCCTGTCGCTTGCGTTGAAAACCTTGGAACGGAGAACAGAGGGACATGAAATTATGTGGCTGTACATGACGGCAAAGGAAGGCACAATCGAATGTCACGAACCATCATGATGAAGCAAGGTCGATCTGAGCCAAATGAAGAACCCCGGCAAAACGTGCCCTCAAAGACACCCGACCAGAAACAGTGTTCGATCAAAAAGTTGGCACGAACGTCGTCCCCCAAGTCCTATGAGTGAGACAAAGACAGAGTTTCGCACGACTATGATAGATGAACAAGCAATCTATTATATTCGGAGACTTGGCAAGTGGCGTGGACGTTGCGTTGGCTGTCGGGAGCATGCCTGATAGCAGCCCCTCACCTGGCCGCATGCTACTGGGATTCTGGTTCCGAGCTGCCCATGCTCATGCCAGAAAGTCATATGTGAGAAGATTGTGTTCAGATTGAAGATTGAAGACATTTCAATATTCCCAACTCAGCTATGCGATCGTGACCGTATCCAATCTGGTATCTCACGGATCTGGTCCGCGCCGTGATTCTGTATTTCTCCCGCTTGCTGGGACTGCATTCTCGATCCTCATGCTTTACTTCTTGTGGAATTTCTTGATCTTCTCGCACTCTTCCCAGCTACCCATGAAAATTCCTGACCTGTCGTGGATGTGTCTGCATTTGTCTGTCAGCGATTGGCAAGGGAACTCGTGAGACCGAGGCAACTTACTCTGGAACGACCTCGAGCATTCTGTCCATTTGGCTGTTGAGAGCCTGTCCGCCAGCTATATGCAACGTCAGCCTGGCTACTCAATACAAGCAACCGTGAAATCTGCACGTACCATTTTCGAACACCATGGCCATTGGCGCACACTCATACAAGATTCGTAGCTTGCCCTTGGGGCTCTTCTTATCCGCAGGATACGCAAAGACACCACCGTACAACAACGTCCGGTACGCATCGGCCACCATGGAGCCGATATACCGAGCGCTGTAGGGCTTGCCCTTGCCGTCGTCCTGAGGTTGCTTGAGCGAGTTGAAGTACTCCTTGACGTTGTCCTCCCAGTACAACGAGTTACCCTCGTTGACCGAGTAGATGGCGCGCGTCTTGGGCAGCTTCATGT
The DNA here is from genome assembly GCA_026120015.1 of Dendrostoma leiphaemia. Taxonomy (NCBI): domain Eukaryota; kingdom Fungi; phylum Ascomycota; class Sordariomycetes; order Diaporthales; family Erythrogloeaceae; genus Dendrostoma; species Dendrostoma leiphaemia. Next base: position 21,627 of record JALRMF010000043.1, on the reverse strand, counting down.
CCGGGTGCGTCAGGATGAACTCGCCGACGCCGTTGTCCAGGGTGAAGCCGTTGACGCCGCCGCCCTTCATGGTGATGACCAGCTGGGCCGAGGCGCCGTACATGGTGAAGCCGGCGGCCACCAGCTCGGTGCCGGGCTTCAGGATGTCCTCCTTGGTGCCGGTGGAGCCGTCGGCCAGCTTGTGGATGGCGAAGATGGTGCCTACCGACACGCCGGCGTCGAGGTTGGAAGAGCCGTCGATGGGGTCGCAGGCCACGGCGTAGCGGGCGCCCTTGTTCTTGTTGTTGAAAAAGATGACCTCCTCCTCCTCTTCGGACACGAGCAGGGCGACCTTGCCGGAGGAGCGCATGGCGGCGATGAAGAGGTCGTTCGAGATCACGTCAAGCTTCTTCTGCTCGTCTCCGGTGGTGTTGGAGGAGCCGGCAAGGCCGGTCAGGTTCACGAGGGTTGCTCGACGGATGTAGTAGGCGATAGACTTGAAGGAGAACTGCAGGGCATGGCAAAGAAGTCTGGGGAGAGGAGCTGGTCAGCCTGGCGCCCGTCTCCTTGTCTTGGGGCTAGAATTGGTGGGGAGCACGTACGTGAAGTCTCCTGTTGCCTCCTTGACCTTTGCTTGCTCTTCTGTCAAGAATCTGGTCAAGGTGACGATGTTGGTGTTGACAGCCTCCGTCTCCCCATCTGCGCCTGGCTGTACTGCGGCAGACATGTTGGTAGTCACAGCTCGTCTCGCCCACAAAGGATGATAGGAAGAATATTCCACGAATTACGAAGCGAGAATTGCCAAACCGACAAGTTGAGAAGCAAAGAGGGCGAATACGTCGGCGGCAGGACGATGCAGCAAGTAGGCGACCTGTGAACGGCGCAGAGCAGAAGGTTCACGATGTCGACACCGTCGCCGAGTTGGTGTAATGATGTTGCTGGCACAGTGGGATGTTCAGAAGGCAATTGGTATTAGAGAGGGCAGTCGTAGGGTGTGGATAGAGAGGGGGGGGGGGGGAAGACAAGAAGAGGAAGGGAACTAGACAAGACAAGACCTAGACCTATTTACTTCCCAGGAAGGGAACTCACGAGAATTCAACGGCCCAGCACCACCTGCAGAGCAGGTCCCCGCCCAGTCCAGGCCGATGGCCTCTTCCGGCAGGACGCTAGATTAGATCATTGACAAGCAAAGGCCACACAGCGCACGTAGGTAGGTCGTGGAGATTGTCGCCCTCACCCGGTACATTCCTTTTCCCCTCGTTCCCAACCCCCGACTGCCCCCAAATTCCAACTGCCCCGCGACAAGGAACTCGGCATAGTGACGGCTGCGGTGACGTTCCCCTGGTCCCGGCCGAGGGGACACGACAGGGATAAGTCGAGAAGGCGAACACCTGCAAGGAGAGGTCAACCCCACCAGCCCCTCCTCTGGCCGCCGCTCTCCAGACGGCCGTCACGGCTTCCCCACAGCCCACTCGTGTAGCACTAACAGGGTGACCAATTCCGCTCCGCCAAAGGTGTGGAGGACCAGGGGTAGCTTTCTGTTAGTGTCTCCAAACGCCTGGGAAGGGATCTGCTGGACTTTACACTATTATGATGCAAGAGAATAAACCGGAACCCACTCTCGTGTCTGAACAGCGCAAATGCAGGTTTACCATGGGAAATGATTACAATTGCACTTGGTTCCACTACAGGGGGAAAAGACGGAAAAATTATTCCGCAGTGATTTGGATCAGCTTGTTGTCTTCTTAGAGATATAAGCTAGGTGGTGGGCACAGGTCATCACATACCGAACTATCCGTGGCAGACCTTGGGACTGACTGGACTGATATTGTCTCTTGGAAGCAGAAAGACGGAAGGCTTTCTTGGAGTGTCTTTTAGAGCATGTCTCACAGAGGTCCTTCCAGGTGCCTGATGCACAGGAGGCTACTCAATCGGGGCTTAGGAGGTGACTAGGTATCTTCTTCCTTCCCCTTACCTGATCGTTGGGACTTGGGAGTTGTTGACACCGCCCTGCGAATATACCATTGAACTAGTTCCCAAACTGTGCAGACGCACGTAGACGTAGACATGTACGCTCCAGATGCCGCTCTTGGGAAGGTGTTCTGTCAGGGTTGGGGTTCATTCCTTGGGACCCATAGATTTGTGTTCGGAGACTTGGTGGGTCAAAGAAGCCAATCTGCAGAGCGCGTGACAATCGCCGAATCTGACCTGGACGAAGCCGAGGCACATGTCAAAGATTCCGCGCCAAGGTCGGCTGCTCACCAAAAGTTCGCCCGTCTGCCGGTGTCATTGCATTCCCAGATTCACTTTCTTGAACTCAACAGACAGTCGCAATACAAACTCCTTTTCCTGCCCAATCTCATTGTGCTATCGGCCCGCCAGCTTTTTCAAAGTCCAACACACTTCCCTGAACCTTGCGCGTCGAGCACTTCAACAACGCGACCGACTGCACCACCACCCTCTCTTATCAACGACTACCGACATCGAACCACCACCATCTACCCAAACAGCCTCTACCCCCCCCCCCCAAAAAAAGGAAACAACAACAACGAAAACACCGCCAAAATGGTCGCCGACGCTCTGATCTACCACCCCTCGGTGGCACACTACCTGCGCTTCGTCGCGACCACCGTCGGGCGCGACAAGGTGCTGCGCGTCCTCCAGTACTTTGCCCGCTTCTACGCCTGGTACCTCTACCGGACCAACGGCTCGCCGGCCGAGATCGCCCCGTGGGACGCCGTCAAGAAGCAGTTCGGCCTGACGCGCAAGATCATGCGCGTGGGCAAGAACGTCGAGCACATGAAGGCCGCCGCCGTCGCCGCCGACGCCAAGGCCGGCTCCCTCGACCCCGTGCTGCGCTACGCCGCCGTGGGCCGCCAGCTGGGCTACGCCGGCTACCTGACCCTCGACATGGCCACCGTGCTCGACGCCACGGGCATCCGGAGGAGCGAGAGCGCCAAGAAGTTCCAGCGCGAGGCCTACCGCTTCTGGGCCATGGGCCTCGTCTGCAGCGTCGTGGCCCAGGCGTACACCCTGTATCAGCTGCGGGCCAGGGAGGCCAAGGTGGACAAGAAGGAGGGCGAGGGGGTGGTGGAGAGCAAGAGGATAGCCATGTGAGTGACTTCTATGATCGTCGATGTCAAAGTACTGGGGTGATGGATGATGATGGCTGACAGTTTTCCCTTGACAGTGAGCGCTCCGCCAGCCAGCTGCAGCTGATATCCGACCTCTGCGACCTGACTGTGCCCTCCTCCGCCCTCGGCTGGGTGGCCTTCGATGATGGCATCGTCGGCCTTGCTGGTACTGTCAGCAGTTTGATTGGCTTGTTCGCCCAATGGAAGAAGACGGCTTGAGGTGACTGTGAGCGGTTATGTGTAATTGGCGCAGCATTTGGCATGATGAGCAACGACAGCAGTTTGGTTTGACTGACAACTGCTCACCACGCCCACCATATTTTTTCATATCGCATCTGGTAGGCGGCTGCGATCAACTAGGGGGTAACTGCGCAAGGTTTGCGTATTCTGGGTATATTGTAGAATTACGGGAACTTTTGATGATGCGCTCTTCACGAACAGAACGGATTTCATTTTCACATTTTGCACTGCTCGGTCTGCCACACGCAGTGGTGGCCTTATGGGCATCCTCACGATCTTTGGGGTTGGGTAACCTCTACAGCAATTTCCTCTACTTCAGAGTGGCAAGATTAGAGCCTATACGGAGTGCTCGTCCTCCACTGTGATCTGACAACTCCCCTCACTCGTTTTTATTCATAATGGGTAGGGAAGCTCTCACTCTATCATAGCCTTGGAGTGAATTGTGAGAACTCGGCAGTTGGGCCTGTGAAAATACCTTCATGCAGATCACCGTACTTTCACCCCTCACTTGCCCTGCTCACCAGTGCAACGGACGCTCGTGATCATGTCGATATGAGCCCCTCATCTGTGAAGATTCTGTGACGTCAGCGGCTATAAGATCACTCTTACAGACGATGATGTACTTTGATCAAAGCCCTAGTTCTTGAAGCATTCTGACACTCATGTATGAACGGGAACCACCGTGGCGGGTATTGGAGTCTGCCCGGGTGACTACATCGGGTCTGAATGACTCCTCCACAGCATACCACTGCATTGACAACAACTTTGTAAGACTTCTTGGGTCGAGACCAGCAACATGTACAGGATCAGTCTTACGTTCTCGATGGCCTCCGTGGGAAGGCGTGCCTCTGCACTCACATGTACTGTGCCCATGTTGCCTTGGGCGCAAACGTAGGCGTTGGTTGGGGCGGCCCCGTTGGCCTGGAGGCGCCATGCAGCAGTTGAGTCTGCCCATATGAGGTGCAAAAGTTCAAACGCTTTCGTCGGGCGGTTGGCCGAGTGGTATAGACCGTTCGGCTGCCGCCCGGCCGCACAAAATCTGTCCACGACAATTTCGCCAAGCAACACAGTTCAAATCGCCAAAACAACTTTTCGACAGATATATCAACAACCCCAACCCTCACCAAGCCCTCGCTCTATATGACGATTTGTGCGTGATAAAGATTGTTGCTAGGGAGGCCGCGGCGAACAGGGGTCTTGCAAACGGATCTCTGGTCGTTAGGGATGGTGTTATGGCCACTCGGTGCGAGGGTTGGGGAGCAGGGCACTGGGAACCCATCCTGGTTCGCCTGCAGACGCAGGCCCCCCTTCAATCGGACTTACCTGCGTCCAGAGCGCAAGACCCTCGACAACCCGGCGGATAGAGATGTAGGCCCATTCAACACCGGGGGCCGAACTCTTTTGCTGCACTGATGTACTTTATTCTGCCTATGGTAGGTAGTCTATTGCTATGATCAGTCAGTGCGGGCCGAGATAGGACTGGATGGTCATTCTCTCCTTGCTTACTTTTTGGGCCCGTGGTATACCATTTCATCTGCTGCTCACGCGTGCCTTGCCTTTCCTGTCTGTCGGCACCAACGATTGATTTCACGGCAGGTAGCCTTCATCACGATAGATGCTGCTGGGCTGAGTGAGATGCACACCAGATGGGATTTCAATCCTTCCTTCTTCAAAGACCGATCTTCCCACCAACGCCTCTTGCAATGTTCATGAACGCACCCGCTCTCTCACTGTCTGGCTCCGCAACCACCGTCGGCTTTCCTTCCTGCGCATGACTCCCGATGTTCTGGTGCAGAGGGATGTCGCCGAGGAACGCAATGTCCCGCTCGTCACATACCTTTCGCACACCGTCACTCGTGCCGAAGATGTGGTGCTGCCCACCGCAGTTGGGGCACGTGAATAGGGACATGTTGTTGACGAGGCCGAGGATGGGGACGTTGACCTTCTTGAACATGTTGATGCCCTTGACGGCGTCTTTGACGGAGAGCGTGTGGGGTGTCGTTACTATCACGGAGCCTGCACATAAGTAGTATGAGTGAGACTGCACTGTGTTGACGTGTAGGACATATTTGTGGGATATCTGGGGCGTACCGTCTAAGACGATTTGTTGCGTGATACTGAGCTGCGTGTCGCCTGTGCCCGGTGGGAGATCCAGAACGAGAACATCAAGACTGCCCCAGTCGACCTCGTGAAGCAGCTGTTGTAAGGCCTTCATCACCATCATCCCGCGCCATACCACCGGTGCGTCCTCGCCGACGAGGTATCCCATCGACATAGTCTTGACTCCATAATTCGACAGAGGCAAGAGCTGATTATCTGGGCACTCACAGCGTCAGCAGTTAGTTTCCCTGTCACGACAACCAGCGGCAACATACTTGACGACAACCTCGGCTCCTCGTGCAGATCAAAGAGCGTAGGGATCGAAGGTCCAAAGATATCCGTGTCCAGAATCCCAGACCTGTGCCCTTGTCTCGCAAACGCCAGCGCGAGGTTCGCCGCCACGGTGCTCTTGCCAACGCCGCCTTTTGCGGAGGACACGGCGATCACCTTGGCTACGTCTTTGATCTTGCGCCGCTCGGGCAGGCCGCGCTGCAGCCGAGGGATGGAGCCAGTGCGTGGAAGACCCTTGTGTGACAGGCGTCAGCATTGTCCTTCCCGGGTGTGAAGAGCCGACAAGGAATCTGCCTCACCAGTGGGTTCTCATGCTGTAATGCTCTCACGGTGTGGAAGAGCCGGCGGGCAGCCGTGGCCATTTCAATGCTGATGTGTGAGGCTCAACCTGAAGAGCAGAACAAGTTGCACGAAGTTGAAAGTTCAAATCATTCTTGAGAAAGAGTACAAGAGCGTTGGGTGCAGTGAAGCATTTGGGGTTGTGGAAAAGGAGAAGGTGCACAGGTCTGCTATTTCCTCATTCACATATCCCAAGAACACTGCGTGTCATTGCAGGCCAAGGAACGATGTTGATGAGGCTCATCAGTGAGACGTTGGCGTCCCATCCCAGTCAGACCCCTGTTCGCCGCCAGCGGCCCGCACCAGCTTCGGCGTTGACCAATCCCTGGCCACCCAAAGACGCCTGGACCCGCTAAAAAGTTCGGCGGTCTCCAAACTGCATTTTCTGCATCTTGCGGCTCGCATTCTCCTCCCCTCCCCTCAAACCATCCTCCACACACCAAAAGACACCCTCCTTCAACGTACTGAAAGTATGGCGCCTGCAAAGACATCGTCGCGCGCGACGCAATTCGCTGCGCTTGATGAGAAGCCTGTCAATGGTATGCGATTCGAGCCCTCGATTTGAAGGGCACTTGTGCTGACTGGGGATTTGCAGATTTCGACCCGGAGGCCGATGGCGCTGTTGACGAGGAGAGTGGCAGTGATAGCGAGGGCGAGGATGCAGCAGGCACAGAGCACTATGTGACTGTTGGGTATGTCCTAGTTTGAATGGCTTCCAGACTCCCCACACTCTAACTTGTGGTGTCATACAGCAAATCCAGGCTCCGCCGAAAAGAAGCCCCGGCCCTCGGGCCTAAGTACAGCGGCGTGCGGGTTAGCCGTGCGGCCCTTGACGACAGCGATGACGGCGAGCCTGAAAGAGAAGAGGAAGAAGAATCTGATGAAGACGAGGAAGGCTCGGAAAACGGCTCGGAAGAATTCGACGATCCGGACACGGCCGACCTAGAGCGCGACAACATCATTGACGACGAGGAAATTGACAGCGACGAGGCGTTCGAGTCTGGCGAGGAACAGGTATTCAAGAAGAAGGGATTCACATTCAGAGACAGCAAGAGCGCCGCCAATGGCTCCACGAAAGTTGTCGCGAATGGGCACCCCAAAAGAATGACTGCGGCTGATTTGATGTCCGGATCAGAGAGCGAGGGTCAGGAAGTCGACGAGTCAGACGATGATGATGCAAGTGCGCAGCTTGATGAGTCTGGGTCGGAAGACGATGCGAGCGATGATGATGAAGAGGATTTGTCTGCTGAGGAAGACTCGGAAGAGGATGGCTCTGGCGGAGACGAGAGCGAGGAAGGAGACGAGGACATGAGCGGCATGGATGACGACCGTTCCAACCTGCGCAGCCTGCTGCAAAGCGATCAAAAGGGCGTCGTTTCCAACATTTCACAAGCAGCCAAGGCAGATGCAGAAAAGGGTGTTGCGGTTCGCCAGCAACGGCACACCTACGATTCACTGCTGAACCTCCGGATACGTCTTCAAAAGGGACTGGTTGCCATTAACTCAATGAGCGAAGCGACCGACGCCGACGATACAGGCAAGCAGCCCTACGAGGCTGCAGAAGAGGCCGCAATCAAGCTCTGGACGGCCATAGACGGCTTCCGCGCAAGCCTCCTCCCCGAACCGAAAGCCGGGCAGAAGCGCAAGCGCGAAATCGACGCCAACGCTTCCAATCAAGATATCTGGGAAGACATGCAAACCACTGAAGAGCGCGCGGCTGCCAAACGGAACAAGATTTTGGACAAGTGGTCGAACAAGGTCAAGAGCACGACTGCAACGGTAGATAAGGAGCGACACCTCGGCACAACGGCGTCCCAGTCGCTCGTGTCGGCACTCGAGACGCAGCTCCTCAACCCGGAGCGGCTGGTCAAGCGCACGCGCGTGCCGCGGTCGTGCGCGCCGGTGCAGGCCGCCAGCAAAGTGGCGGAGGACCCGCGGATCTACGACGACGCGGACTTCTACCAGCTGCTCCTCAAGGAGCTGGTGGACCAGCGGACGAACGATGCCGGGAGCGGCGACGCGAGCGGCAGCGTGCCCACAGTGCGCTGGACGGCAATTAAGGAGGCCAAGACGCGCAAGCAGGTTGATCGCCGGGCGAGCAAGGGACGCAAGCTGCGGTTTACGGTGCATGAGAAGTTACAAAACTTCATGGCTTCGGAGGACCGGCGGACCTGGGAAGACGATGCTATCGATCGACTGTTCGGCACGCTGTTTGGGCAGCGCATGCAGCTCAAGGAAGATGTATCGGAGGACGAGGAGGACGACATGGTAGTTGCGGAGGAGGGCTTGAAATTGTTCCAAAGCTAGAGTATCTCGACAGTCCGTTGGATCAATTGCCGGACGAAACCGCGGGTCAGGCTGTTGCGGAGAAGCCCGCCCAGGCCAGCGAGATCAGTAGAATGATGTGAACAATGAGGTGTATCACTGGTCCTCCCAATGCTTCCTTTTGCTGTCCTGGTCGCTGAGGCTCCCGAATTCGCATAACAGCCCTCATGATCGGGAAGACGTGGTAAAATGCCAGAGACGATGCCAGCATGGCACTCACATCATTGAAGGATTTGCTTCTGTAGTAGAGATATTGGAAGCAGAGGATGTCGACAGCCCACAGCAGCCCGGCATAGCTTCTGCAGAGCGCGAGGGTCTCGGGCGACGGACGTGGGTCCCTGAGCTGGACGCGAGGCTGAAAGGAGAATGATACAGCAGCTAAGCGGTGTCAAGACCGGGTATCTGGAGCACAGTCTATCTATATCTAGGAGATTGCCACGCACCTGGCACCTCGATCAAGAGGTGCAAAAGGATGGGGATGTTGGCGGTGTGCATCAGTGAATGATTGTCCTGCGGCCGGCGACGAAGCCGGCGGCCGAGTCTGATGACGAAGTTGAGCCAAGGCCGGCTAAGGGTAAAGTGACTAGAGCCTTAGAGCTTCTCGCCACTGTGACAGCTCACAGCTCGGGTCGAGCTCGATCCCAGAAACCTAGTGAAGCTGTGGTGGCTTGCGGGCTTGGATGCACGAAAGTCAGCGGGTGGCTCACCAATGATTCAGGGCACACCGTTGAGCCCGAGATTGCTTGCGACGTACTTTGTACAGTCAGTAGCTCAAACGTATGCACCTAGTTGTGGTACGACGTTGAGTGCTACTTCAGCCTCCCGCCTCAAAACCTTGACGTGAGCAGGAGGGCAGGGCTGGACAGAAGACACGACCATGGGTCGAGTCTGGATTTTTCTGGAACTGGAGCTGGAACAAAGGAGCAGGTTCCCCGGGACAATGTGGACGGTGATCTTGCAGTCTTGTGCATGCGCCGAGACAAGGGACCGCCTTGGAGTGTCGGTGGGTGTGGCTTGCGCGCACAGGCGCAGCGTGTTGAGGCAAGCGGCTGGAGAGGCCTGCAACAGCTCGGATGGGCTCCTGGGGTATCCACTCGCCTCGCCGAAGTTTCAAATCCCAAGAAGGTGGGAGGCTGTGTTCTACCACTACCGTTGTTGTGCTAAGATTTGCAAACGTGCATCAGTGCCGCAACGAGGACCCAGTCACACGGGCATCTGGGTATGGGCCTGTTCGTAATCACTGCAGGTCCGCATTGAGGCTTGCCAGGTACCGTGCATGCACAAGCACAAGCACAGGCCTTTGCCGTGCCTCGGTTCGCAGGCGTCGTGCCTTGCCCACCACAGTCCAAGTTGTTGCAGCGGGCCAGAGCTCGTGGAAATATCCAGCGGGCAGGATCGATGCCAGGATACCTAGGATGGACGACAGGGAATTTGTTTCACGGCGAGACGGCAGCTACCTTATCGTTCCCGCATCCGTACTGCCTTAGCCTACCTGCCCTGGAAGATACTTGGTACAGTAGTGAGCAGCAGTACGGAGTAGCTCTTGCCAGCTTGGAGCCATGTCTGTACCGAGAACTTGAGGTAGGCTGGATTGGGTAAACTGCATCATCGCTCCTTCTCTCCCTCTCTCAGTCCCTCACACCACGTGCGTACCCCTCCATTTTTTGTTGGGACCACACCTCGACCTTTTTTTGCCCCCTTCGATCTTGGCATCGCAATCCTCTTCACCTTCGGCACCTTTCGACGTGATAAGCATCGCATCTTTCACTTGTAGCGCTGGCCATCACACATGAGCTGCCGCCAATCGCGAATAAACACTGCCATCACTTGTTCCCCGTCGTTCGCTCCAACATAGTTCACAGCCGCCGCCGGTCCTAGACCTGGCCTCAGTCTTTTACGACGTCGGACACCGCAGGCAGTGTCGCCGTTCGCTCCAGGAGGAAAAGCATCATCAACAATTAGTCCATTTGCGCCGTCTTTCTACCTATCCCTGCCCATCTGATCTTCCAAGGTGGCCATCACAGGAAGAGCACGTGCTCGACCAACCGAAGATCTCAGGCGTCAAAGGCCGGACCCCACACTCTGGTTCTGCGCGGCAGTAGAACATTTCAAGCTGTTTTTTCCGAATCGTTAAAAGTGATCTGAACTGGTTCCCAGAGATCGGAAATCGAGAGATACGGGCCGCGCCATACACCGGGAATGTCGTCACCCAAGGATTTTGACCAACTTGGTCTGAGTGTACTGGGTCTTGGAGCACAATACCCTCCTTATGAACTCAAATCAGACGCCATAGATACCCTCGCCAAACGCTACCACAATGCGGACAGTCCCTCGATGAAGAAGGTCATGTCAATCAACAAGTACACTGGCATTGAGGTGAGTGGACAACGTCTTCCAAGTTTCCACACCACGGCTGACTGGAACTCACCAGACCCGCTCGTCAATTGGCAACCCCGATCACCCTGTGGTGAACCATCCAGAGCCCCCTTCAATCGAGGAACTCCATGAGGTCTTCATGAGTGATGGTGTGCCCTTGGCCGTGAGCGCCGCAAGGAAAGCCATCGATGAGGCCAAGATTGATCTGCAGGAAATTGTAAGTTCGTGGAAGGCTATTCCTTACGCTCGGCCATTGTCGTTGGCGGCGGGTTTTCGACCTCTCGTCTCCCGGGAAATAACATGCTGACTCTGGTTGCAGACCCATGTCGTTTCCACAACCTGCACTGACAGCGCAAACCCGGGATATGACCATTTTGTCTGCGAAGGCTTGGGAATCTCTCATCAGACCGAGAGAGTCCTTCTCCATGGAGTTGGCTGCAGCGGTGGATTGGCGGCGCTACGCACAGCGGCCAATTTAGCTCTGGGCCACAGCTTTCGGGGAAAGCCTGCTCGAATCCTGGTGGTGGCGCTGGAAGTGAGCACGACATTCGTGCGGAGCGAGCTGGACTCTATCGACAAGAGTGACGAGGCGAGAATAGGGGTATGTTTGTTCTCGGACTGTGCCAGCGCCGTGATTCTCAGCAATGGGCTCGGAGATGACTTGCGGGGGCCAAAACCTCCAGTCTACGAGCTGCTCGGATGGGACAATCGTATTGTGCCAGATACTGCGATCGATCTAGGGTTCGATGTCCATCGTCATGGCTGGAAGGTCGTTCTCACCCCTCGCGTGCCGATTATCGCACAAAGTGCGCTTCAGTCAACCTTTACCGACCTCATGTCCTCGCTGAGACTACCACCAGCATGGGAGAATGCCAAACCAGCAGAGTTCGACTGGGCTATGCATCCGGGAGGGGCTACCATCCTCACCGGTGCCGAGAAAACAATGGGTCTGATACCTGAGCACATGCGTGCCAGCTACGACGTGTACATGAACCATGGGAACTCGAGCAGTGCGACGATATTCAGTGTGCTGGATCGCATGCGGAGCAAGGACATGGATGCGTGCACTCCAGATGGCCGAGGACCCAGCGAATATGTCGTGGGCTGCGCTTTTGGACCTGGTGTGACTGTGGAGATGTGCATGCTCAAGAGGAATTTTGGCCATGCGCCAGAAGACATGGGCTTGCAGACCCCACCAGAGACGGAAAGCGAGCAGAGCAGCGACAGGAGCGACAACAGCGAAGACAGCTTCGATTTACTAGACGGCGATACCGCACCAGAGGCTCGTCTTGACGGTGAGAGATTTATAAGCCAGGCACTTGCATCTGTGGAACTGGACTGAGGCGCGAGCGAAATACACCGATATACCTTGGAAGAGCAGCGATGTGTTCGATACAGTACATACATAGACCACCGATTGAGATAGATCTTGCTCACAAATGTAGTTGTTATATTTTGGGCTCGTAAAATAACAACCCTGAATCTGGGATTGTCAGCTTCGGTACTGATACAGTGCCTTACCTGCAAACGCTGAAACGGTCTGGCAGAGGAGGCCAGCCTGGATCATTGATCTTTGGCCGGAGTTCAACACTCTAAGTGGGAATTGAGTGAGGGCGAACAAGAGGGTCAGAGACGATTTACAAGTGTCTATGCAGTGTTATATATCAAGAGTCAATACTGACTCAGGGTATCAAAATCGCCACCTCGAAATCATGAAGTTTAGCTCCTTCGTGTACAGCGCTCAAATGCTGACAATCATGACCCTCTCTCATCCGCATTATGCATATCACGTTCTTCTCAATTCAAAGATGACGCTGTTGTCCTCCCCCCCCCCCCGACTCCACCTTTCCCCAATTTCTGGCGCGGGCAGATTCAGTCGCTAACAGCCAATATGGTCCTACTTCTTTTCTATCCGATCGCTCGTGGCATCTTCCGCCCTGGTCTCCTCGAGCGCCTCCAGGCTCTGGCCCTTCTTCAGGCCCAGCTGCCGCGTATCCCAGCCGTGCGACTCGAGGTACTCCCGGAACCGCGCATCCTCCTTCTGGATGGTGTCCTGGCCGATGTGCGGGATGAAGACGAGGACCAGGATGGCGGAGAGGATGCACAGGGACGAGGAGACGTAGAAGGGGTACTGGGCGCTCGCCGTCTCGGAGTGGCCGGCGGCCTCGATGTACTTGAATATGTACGTCCCGATGAAGGCGCCAATCTTGCCCATGGCGGCCGCAATGCCATAATACATGCCGCGGATCCCGGTCGCGGAGGTTTTGGAGGCGATCAGACCGATGCTGGGAAGGCTGTCAGTTGGGGCCCCTCATTTGATGAAGCAGGCTGGGCTCATGCAACATGGGTCCCCCGGGGGGGGGGTTATTGGGCTATACTCACTTGTTACCAGGTCCAAGCTCCCCCAGAGACAGAAAGATACCGTACACCACAGCAAAAGCGCCCACGTATTGCGGCTGGGCGAGCTTCTCGTACGCGCCCGCCATGATGAAGCCCACGATGGCCTGACAGGTGACACCCAGGGCGAGGGTGTAGCGGGGGCCGATCCAGTCGCTTACGAAGGCGCCGGTGACGGTGCCGGGGATGTAGAAGAGGTTGATGACCGTGTTCCACCCGAAGACGGTGGTGAGGGGCGCCGTGTCGGCGTCGTAGATGGAGGCGAGGATGCTCGAGCCGTAGATGCCAAAGGGGTAGGCCGAGAAATCGTAGATGAACCAGATGGCGGCGACGCACAGGAGGCGGGGGCCGTAGAAGCGCAAGACCAGGCCGTAGGGGATGCTCACGTGGGCCATGCTGTTGCGCGAGAACTCCTCGGGCTCCTTGATGCGCAGGCGCAGGAGGAAGAGCACGAGCGGGAACACGACGCCGATGCCGAGGGAGGTGCGCCACTGGGTGCTGAGGTAGCCGTTGTGGCAGGCGGCGGCAACGACATAGGGCACGAAGGCGCCGACGACGAAACCGACGTCGATGGCGGTGTTGGTGAAGAGGATGAACCAGCGGTTGCGGGTGCCGGACTTGAGCTCGCCCGAGGACTCGGAGCAGCCCACGGAGCCGGCGGGGTACTCGCCGCCGATGCCAATGCCAACGAAGAAGCGCCAGGCAACCAAGATGGAAAGCATGCCCATGACCTCGCCGTGCCAGTAAGAGGCGGCGGCGAGAGCGGTGAAGATGATCAGGATGAGGGTCGAGACGAGGAGGCTGTTGATGCGAGACCACTTGTCGGCCAGGTAGCCAAAGAAGAGTTGGCCGACCACTGTTCCTGCGAAGGCAATCGACGTGACCTGAGAAGAAGGGACAGAATCAGCATCATTTCCCTTCCTTTATCTATTTCATATATGTCCTCCGACTCTCATCGTGCCCCTTGATCTCATTCTCGATGTATGAGCAACCCCCGCCCCCCACCAACGGGATTTCCACCACACAACTTTTTGGAGAAGCGGGATGTCCACCTATGAGGTAAGTGGCTTACATTGTTGATGGCCGAGGACGCTGAGTAGACATCTTTGTATTCCTATCATGGAGGGTCAGCAATGTCCTCCTCTCAAGTGTCTTTTCAATATCAGTCTGGGGCTGGCTCACCAGAGCGAGAATGGTGTTGACTGAGCCTATGACATTATTCACATAGCCATCACTGAAGAGACCAGCGCCACACGCAAACACGGGCAAAAGACTTGTACTCGTGGCCTGGGCTTCCTCAAGAGGAACATCCGAGAACTCGGACGGCACGGCGGCGGCGGCGGCGGCGGCGGCAGTGGAGTCCTCTGCCGAGGCCGACTTCTTTCCAAAGCCGAACACCATCGTCACTGCCGTTATCGCGCAGACCAGATGCGAGGTGGTGTTGCGATTGGATCCAGGCTAAAAGCCGCAAGAGCAGAAGAGCCGAGAGGATCTTCTGGTGTCTGGTGTGTGCGCTCTAATCGAGGTGGGGGCTGTAGAGAGGCAGCAACAAGGAGGAGGAGGAGGAGCAGGACGGGGGCAGGAAGGAAGGAAGGAAGGAAGTAGGAAGGCGCTCTAAAAAGTCGTTGATTCCAACGTCAACGTGCGACCCACGTGCGACCCACGTGCCAGTAGTGAAAGAAGGCCCCCGGATCTTATTCGGGCCAACCAGGATTTTGACCATCCCAGCCAGCACTCGATGTGACGGCCGCGGGGCCCCGCTTTTCCCGGCCGGGCCAAGACGAGAGAAGAGATACGGCTGACTCCAGTTGAATTCATGTTTCTTGCCTGGTCTCGTGGGCCATGGACTCCTCACAATCTATTTGACTTTTTCACAAGCTCTTCAAGATACTACTGCGGACAGTTCTCAGCCAGAAATGTTCCAACTTCAACATGGCTGTGATTGACAGTTGGTTCTTTTTGTCTGAAGGTTCTGTTAAATACAGTACACATAGGTACAAGATATAAGCCCCCAGTCCCCCGTTCAGGGAAGCTGAGTCGACGACTGCCGTGGAACCGAATGCAGACCAGCGCGTGCCCGCTTGACCAAACCCCATTCGTCAGCCAGAGGGATTCGGGCACCTAAACAAACGAGACTAGATAGATGCGGGCGGTGCTCCAAGACAACGCCGGTTATCCGTGGCAGTGTCAGCTCGACAGTGCTAGAATCCGGAATGGCCAGGGTGACAGGACGGAACAAAAAAGCTTAGCACGCAGGCCGAGGGCCGAAGCTTTTGGAAAGGCCGGGCCCGAATGGTGAGGCGCTATCGCGACCGCGACCTGGTCTGGACTCGACGGTTGCGAAAGGCGAAAGGAGAACGCACTAAAGCAGCAGCATCGCCGGCATCGAAGGATTCTCTTGTCCGCGACCTGTTCGCCCCACAATTAGGTACTGTACTTGTAAACTCCCATATCAAGTATCTTATCTTTGGGGGGATCCTCGATTACCTCGCGTATCACATATCCATCCTGTGGGTCTTGCACCAGTCAAGCAGTGTTTCTGTAGCATTGCGTCCTGCACGCCAATCTGAATGGAATGGTACGGACGCCACCACGCCATTCCCGGCGCCCCGGTGCGCTGCTGCAGCCGCGGGAGCTCGTACCGCAGCCTGTGAGCTCGCGTGCGGGAAGTGCCCAAGCGGACCACTGAGTTACCGTAGAGCCCCTTCTCGTCTTCCCCATCGTCTTCGTTTCGCACTGGTGACACGGGGCCCAACCTGAAAACACATGCACATGTGCATGCACGTCACATGCAGGCCTGCGCGTCCCACAGGATTTTGTCTCTCAACCGCGGCTCAAATTGATCTGAGCACTTTGGGCCCGCCATGGGATTGGGTTGTATCAGAGCTTGTCTGGCAACGTGCAATAGTTCCCATTTAATGTTGGAGTGCCTTAAGGTGATCTTGTATAGGCGGGCACGCCTACACAATCCTTCCCTGCACAATTTGGAAAAGACACTGCAAGCCGAGCTTTAATACTGCCGGATTTAACACGGACACTTCAGTTGGAAAATAAATCTCGATACCGACCAGGTATTACAGTCTAGACTGCGCAGAACAGACCATACTTTTGGGCTTTCAAATGTTCAGCCCCAACATTGAAGTGACTTTTTACTTTGTATAGGACACTTCTAAATTCCCTTTAGAAGTGTCCTATACAAAGTAAAAAGTCACTTGGCGGTCATGTGCTTGGATGCATGACACAGACTAGGTCCGTCTCTGCTTCTTCTTGAGTATACGGTTGAACTTTCTTGGTTCAAAGCGGCAGGAACCATCCCCTCCAGAGCTCCTGGGTTGGCCCAACTTAAGACAGCATGCGACAGAAAGACAAGAGTATCAAGCTGGCAAGTGTCAACATGCGCAATTGCCATGGCAAGTCAGAGTTTGTGAAGAAGCGCTGGACCCCTCAGAAGTAATACAATACCTGAGTAGGTAGAGAGTGACTTGTAAAGGCCCTGGTTGGCCTACCGTGACTCCCGTGACTGCTCATAACTGTCATATCACCATGGCAAGCCGCCCAGAAGTTTGGGTGTATATTTTGCTGGGACAGCTTTGTGGAAGATCTCCCCCGGGTGGCTTAATGGTCATACTGGTACTGGTACTGGCAGCTGCTGTCAGCTCTGTTCACATCAAGTGCTTTCTTCCCATCCTGGCTTGTTTGAAATCTTATTGAGACGAAGAATGTCTTGCCAGTGTATTAAATTAGGGCCCCCACGAACGAAAACTTTTCCTTTTGTCTGCCTTCCAATATGAGAACTGCAAAGTGCACACGCCCTTGTCCTAGGGCGTGGACGTAGAAAGTCTGGCCGAAGAAAGTCAGGATGCCAAAGGTCAAGACTCCTCGAGAAGGTACAACACTGCGTTGAGAAGACGATCCAGTGTCCCGCACTGTCCAATCCACTTATCTAGGTAGTCTCCGGGCGTGTTGCCAAATCCTGTATGCTTATGTCACAGACTCTACATCTGCTGAATGCTCTACCTAGGTACCTATGATAGATTGTATTGCTGACAAGACTGACATTTCTGAACGCTCCCGAGGTCTTTAGGACTCTTGCCTCTCTGAAATCTTCTATCTCTGGCAAGCCTTCTTTTTGTGTTTGGGGCAGATCCTCTTGTCTCCAACCAAGGTCTGTCTACATTCTCAACGACGATGTCATTCCAGATGTCATTTCTCATGCAAAGGCTTAGCCTAGTATGTGTGACCTTGCAAAAAAAAGAAAAAAGAAGGGAATATTTTTTTTGGGGGTCACGTTTTTGGTATGAAGTGAGGTGTCTGGACTGAATCATCCAAGGACAACGTTCGCCTCTTACCTAATGATAATTTTACTGCTAACTGAAACATTTGTTCTTCAGAGAATGAAGCAGAGGCGATTTATCTACCTAGGCACCTAGGTACCTTCGGAGTTGTTCTTCACTACCAGTGCGTTTGAAGGCAGAGTGAGGATCTTCAGTGCCCAGGTTTTCAAATCCCAAAACAAAATTTCTTCCCACAACTTGCCCATATCCCAACAGTGACCCTCACAAGGGAGTAATCTTGTATTGGGGTTGCTAGCTTCTGAACCAATGTCGAGCTTTCATACTTGTCTTTTGCAGGCTCTCATCCCAAGACAGATCGAAAGACACCTGGCATTGGTTGGTAGCTCAGGTTTCACACAGAAGTCTTGGCTCTACCACTTTACTCGCCTTCCATGAGCACCACTCACCACGCATACCCGAACAAGTTCTCGGCCTCAATCTCCTGAGAGTGCCATTTCGTCTACCCTTTCGGTCTCATACCAACACTTCTGACGCCAGGGCAGCCTTGGGAGTAAGTTCAAACAGAAGTCTCGACTACTTACGACTACTTACCTACCGCCTCCAAGTTGGCTTGTCATCACTTTCGAGGTCTATTCTACCTGGAAGGCTTCCGAGGTAATGTCCCTACCCACTTTGGCTTCTCCCTGCTGCTCAATTCTTGTCCCGTCGAAGAAGACCTGCACAGCTGACCGATGGGCTTCTCAAAAGGATGACACAAATCTGAGCACTGCCCTAACTGTGTGTCCCCAAATGCAAGAACTACCTCCATCAGAACATTGAAGGGTAAGCACACAGCCCAACGGCATCACATCACTCCTCTGTCACTTGCAGTCTCCCACCCTTCTTGTTACCATCTTTGATGCCGAGAATTGGTGGACCTCCCCCTTAATCACTGTCCCAGAAATTCTCAATCTGTGTACCTTCTCAACCTCGGATCAGCAGTCTCAATACAAGAGTGAGGCAATTGCTGACCAAATTGCTTCAAAGAAACCTTGATACCCGGCCACCCCGGCCCCTCACACAATCCACAGGAACTTGTCTCCACGCCTCCGTCAAATAACTTTCATACATCAAAATAGGCGCAACAGTTGGGAAGAGTCCCTTCTAACGCAGCAATCTCCAACGATTGCTCATGCAGTAAGTGAGCTTTCGGCTGTTGCCATGCATGAAGAAGGCAGAACTTGGCGATCTGCTCGCCTCGAACATAAACTGCCAAGAGTAGAATTGCCAACTTGAGCTACTGCTGAAGAAGGCTTGACTGTCCAGGCCATCCCCACATCTCCACAAGGTGACCATCATTGGGTATTTGAGTGAGGCATCAGAACCGAGCTGTGGCTGCCCAGGTGAAGAGATCTGCTTACCTCAACATCCATACTTCTTTGACAGATTTACTCAAGTCGGAAAGCGAGAGCTTCCTGGTCAAGGCCCATCTAAAGTCTCACTCTGTCAGTTTGTCCCCATCTGCTCACCCTTACACCACCCTGCTCACCTGCGCCCCACCTCATCGATCTTCCTCAACGAAGCAAGTGAGACCTCTGGTCTAGGCCACTTCCGAGGAAGACCCACCCTGTGATTCGTCCAATCCACACGTGCTCAACCAGCACTTGACAAGAGACAGAATCAAAACTTGGAGTTGAAGCACACAAGGTCTACTATTGGTAAGTCAATCTCCGTATACGAAGAGGTCTGAATGGGGGGTGAAAACGAGTATATTTGCTATTGTTGTTAATGATATCTGGCAGAAGGAATGGAAGGGAAATTATCATCGTACGCTAAAGGGATTAGGCGTATATGCGTACGATCTCTTTTAATTGCTGTTGGGCTATATTGGCCTAGCTAGCCATTTGGCTAGCTGGTTCCTTTTAGTGGCCGTATGTCTTTGGTCTAAGGCAGACTAGGCTATTGCTATAGCTATTAACCTATATTAGTAGTCTTTTGTATTAGCTTATAAACTCTTATTGTATGCTTTAAAAGATTAGTTTAAAACTTAAGCCATAAGCAACCAGTTGCCTAAATAGAAAAAAAATGAGTGATAGTTGTATTATATAAAGGAAACACACTTATTGCCTAGTTTATAGGCCTTTAAATAAAACCTTTTACTTATACTGTTAACTTATTATTGTTAACTAAGCATTTTAGCGCTTTATTTAGTATAGCTTTTATTATAGCATTAGCAGGGTTATTGTTGTTATTAACCTATTATACTTTTATAATCTTGTGTTATTTATATAATTAATATAAAGCTATTATATTAATTATTAGCTTTTTTTTCTTAGTTATATTTAATTTAATTAAATACTTGTATAAAGAATATAAGTCTATATAGATAACCAGAGGCATTGTAGGAAGGCTGAGTTTATTGGTTATTAGGCAGAGCATCGTTTTTATTGAGAAACTAATATTAAAAGCGTTAATAGTTTTATAGATCTCTAACGCTAAAGAGCTTTAAGTAACCCTTTTGCACTTAGTAGAACTTTAGTGCATAAGGTTTTTTGTTAATGTAAATTAACCGTTGATACTAGTTTTATTTCCAATTACCAAAATAAACCTAATCTAGAAGCTTAAATCTTTGTTGCTAGCTAGGGAGCCGTTGGCAAATGTAAAAAGCTTAGCTATTGTTAGATTAAAGGGGATATATTATAGCCCTTTTGATAGGTTACTAAGTTGCTATTATAGGCAATTGTTAAGCTTTAGATAGTTACCTTTATTAAGGTTTTAAATTTAAGCGGCAATAGATAGGTTAAAAAAGGCTTTTAATTAGCAAATTAAAGCAATATAAGCACTATAAGCATATTACTCTATATATTATTAAGCTTAGTTAGCTAACTTAAGATTAATAGAAATAATTTTAGTGCTTTAACTCTTTTGCTTTAAGTTTAGCTTAATTTTATTTATTGTTAACGTAGCGCCGTTAAAATCTAAAGCAGTATTAGGAAAAAGGAAGGTTTTAGCTTTAGCCTTAAACTAGGCCTTTTGCAACTTTTGGTCTTTTAATGCTAAAAAAGCTAATGTAGCTAAGATAAGGGTATTGTTAATTTATATACTAATAAGACTAAAAGTCTTTAGAGGTTTATTAGTAATTAAAAGGCACGAGTTATAGGTTAAGGTTAATATATTAAGCTTTTTTTAGTAGTAGCCTTGGTACGTAGCAAACTAGTAAACGCTTGCTTTAGCAATATTATAAAATAGCTTAATTACCCTAATAATAGTGTTCTAAGGGTATTTAGTCTATAGAGCAGCTGGAATAGCAGCTAGTATAATATATATAAGTTTGGTGTATAATTATAAATATGCTTGGGTAATGTTGCGTAATAATAGCATTATATTATCTTGCAATAGTAACGGCGCAAAGGCTAAGATTAACCGCTGGCTAGCATATTAAATTATAGGAGACTATGTTAAAATAAACGCTTTCTCTTTATTATTATAGCTTTATATAACTAGGCGTAACTTTTTATAAAGCTTAATAGTCTTACTTTTGACTTTCTATACTATTTGAGCTTTAAAGATATAGTAGTTATTATGCCTAGCTTTGCTATAGTATTTAAAGCTAAAAACGCCATAGCTAATAAGATTATTTACTTTTTAAGCGTTAAACGCTTTAAACGGCTTGCCTAAGGTTATTATAATGCCATTGTTTCTTAACTTAACAGCAAGGTTATAGTCGTTCTCTTTTTTCCTCGTTAAAAAAGCGCTAGCTAGTTTATTTTTTAAGCTAAAAGGTTGTCTCTTTTGCTTAGGCTTTATAGCAATTATAATTATATTACCAATAGCATTAATAGCATTAGCAGCGTTGTTAAAAGGCTAATAGTCTTTATTGTTAGTTATTAAAAAAAGAAAGAAAGCATTGGTATTAGGGTTGCAATAGGTGGTTGCTAAGAAAAAAAGAGGAACGAAGGTATTAGGGTTGCGATAGTAAGGTTGAAAGACAGTTAATCTAAAGGTAGCGGGCTTATTAAGCATCTTAAAGGTAATATTATAACCATTAACAGCCGCGATTTTATAAAGCCTTTTGTTGGTATGGCTTACCTTCGTACGTACGTACGGCGGGGTCTGAGAACGTTCAATGTGGTTATGTGAATGCGGTCTGGTTTTGGTCTAAGTTGGAAGGC